>VUQG01026643.1:6523-118423 GCA_015106755.1 Etia nguti | reverse complement strand
TTTTTTTTTTTAATTTTTTTTTTTTTTTTTTTTTTTTTTTTTTTTTTTTTAAATATCACAGGGCATGAAGACAGAAGGAGAAAGTTTTGATGTTAAAAAGTGATCTAGAAAGAAAACTCTGACACTTTATCGTATCTTAGGAGAAGACTGTAAACAAAGTGACCAAAAGTCACCAAAAACACTTTTCTCGTATTCATACAAACTGAGCCAGGCTACTCCCCAAAAAGGACTTACAACAGATATACGCTTGTTTGCCAACCATTCAAATACAATGAAGCATGCAGGGTTGCCATGTAAAGGTTTTACTGCCTTTGCATAACTGCAATCTGAAACCAAAATGAACTGGATCAGATATACACAACAGAACAAAAACAGGAACCTTGGTTTAGACTCTCAGATGTGAAAAGTCCCTTAAATTAAAGAGCACATGTAGCAAAATTCCATAACAAAAATAGATTATATGCTCTGAGGGCTGCAAAATTAGCAAATAGATGCGATTTCCTCATTATTAGCAGCTCATTTCACATTACACTGTGACTAAGCACTAGTCAAAAGAATATTCATAAATGATATTCTCCATCTTCCTCTGGGACAACGCTTAGTGTGGTAAAGAAGCTTCCCTGCTAGAGAAGGTGAAAAAAAAATAAAATAAAGCATCGACTTTACTTGTGTGCCATTAACTTTTGTTTGGCAGGTCACCTCTGCGCACAAACACCACACAAAGAACACTTAGCTGCTGGGAACTGAAGCGAGAAAAGACAACAAGAGTGTACCCGGGCAAAGGAAGACCAAGCTGGCCTGCAGAGCCTCCAGCTGAACCTCACGATTGAAGTTATGATCCTTCATGGTGCTGAAGATCTGGTTCATGGCCATGTTCAACTCATCCAGACTGGCTGTCCTACAAATACAGGGAGACTAGTTTCAAAGCTTTGATAAACTATGTGAGAAACCCCAAATGCTCTCCTCAGTGCATCTGAATTTTTTCAGCGCAGAATGGGAACCGTCTTCGTTCGCACCTTCCCTGGAAGAGCAGGTTCAGCAGCTTGCAGGCACTGATGGAAACCTCGGCTGAGTCTGAATGTCTCTTCATCATCTCCACCAAATTCACATGAAGGCCACTTGACAGCAGCAAAGAACGCATTTTACCTGCAAACAAAGCAAACAGTTACTGTGGCAACCACCAAAACAGCACTGTTTTTATAATATATAGATATATATAGCATTTGTAGCATAACCGTTTTATTACAGGCCGCAGACAGCAGTTTCAGCACAGACACAAACAAACTGCATCTCTGCACACCTTGTGGAAACACGAGACTCACTATTGTTTGTGATGAGTGTGGCGATAGCGCTGGTAGCAGCTTTAAACACATTAGGAGAGGCGAAGTGGAGCAGCATGGCCGCCATCAGCTGTCTATAAACAGGAGTCCTGTGGAGAAAATACCGAAACGCCATCATTACATTCAGTTCTCGAACAGATTCGGCGGCTTTAAATGCACATGTGAAATGTCACTGCGTCACCTTTCATCCTGCTGTTCTTCTAGATGGTTCACTGGAGCTCCGTGCAGTAACAGACTGTGAATGGCCCAGCACGCAGCTTCCTGAGACGGTACAAGTGATTTTTACATAAGTTCAAGTCTTTAGGAGTACCATGTAAAACTCGAGAGCCTAACGTTAGATAGACCTGAACATCTGGCTCATCTGCGTGGAGCTCCAGTGCAGTAAAGCATTCCTTCATCCAGCTCAGCTCCATGTCCTCCACCTGCCAGTCACCCCTGTTTTCCTCCTCCTCTCCGTCCTCCAGACCCTGCTCGGCCACCGCTTTGTTCTGCACGACGGTTGCCGCTAACAAAAAGGACAAAGTCTGTATCAATCACTGTCATTTTTGCATAATGGATAAAAGTCAAGAGACCGTTGCATTTTAGTATCTTCTGGTTTTTAACACAATTGCTTTGGGTTATTTGTCTGAGTCTACATCTGCTTAAAAATAGATGCAGGGCTTGAAGACTTTAGTGACATAAGTAAGCAAACATAGCAGTTATATGGAAAACGCGCTGCATATGAACTCCAATATTTTTAAAAATGTGCAACATCACTATATATTGATGTTGAGTTTAAGACCATCACGTGTCCATTAAATATAGTTTGTGAATGTGGGTCCTCACTGAGGTTAGCCAGGCAGGACAGAGCAGCGGCTTGCAGCTTGGCGTTGTTAGGGAAAGTCTGGCAGGCTCTGACTGCGACTCTGTGGACACCATTCCGCACCAGGATGCTGTAGTAACTCTCTGTAAGACACCATAAACCCAGCACCCAGAATTAATACTCTGATTATTCTCCTCAATCTTCATCTGTCATCTGAAGAAAAAAAACCCAAAAAAAACAAAAACACGTTTATCTGAATGAATGAAATCCAAACACTGCTGTGTTGACAGTGAGGATTCAACAAACAGTGTTATCATTACTAGTGAGTTATTCATGAGTTATTTATTAACTGTACATCTGAGAGTTGGACCCATTTCACACTGTTTTTTTAATATAGTTTGTATAGTTAACAACAGCGATACTTAATGTTTACTGTTGGCTCAGAAATTGGTATACAAGCCATCTGTGAATGTTATCTGGATAGGTGATGTTCCTGCAGTCGGCAGGTGGGACGGTGGAAATTCCAGATGCTTGAATTACCACTGTGTTTAGTTCTGCTTTCACTTTTCATTTACTTTCACTTTCATTAGCTGTGCCATTTAATTGAGGCACAAAAGCTGCTGATAAAACAACAGCAATCAAAACAGTGTGTGGAAAAATGAGCACAGTGATCACTAAGAAATGTTACTGAAAGACTACTTTAATGGACCAGTATATAAAATAGTATGTAAAATGTCACTTACGTGGATGTAATTCAAAAGTCTTATGAGTCTAATACAACAGCTCTTATCAGCTATGATAATACACAAATTAATATTCTGTATTTGAAATGAAACACAAAAGTGCACGGAGAATGGAAAAACAAATCCGCATCCACAAAAACGATGTAATTACTAAATTACATTAGAGGAAGAAGAAGGCCATCAAAATATGATTATTCTCCTTTTCCACTCACTCTGACCTGAAGTAAACCTTTTGAACAGGGAGCAGGCTTTCTCCTGCAGCTCCTCCACCTCAGGGAAAGCATCCATTGCAGCGATGATGGTGCTGTAGCACCGAGTGCCCCCTGACATCAACACCTCCACATTACTGCCTGCAAAAGAAAAGTACACAACTCCACCTGAGTCTTTGAGTCAGGAAAGTACTGCTGAATTACAAATAGCATAAAACTGCAATGAAGAAATCATTTAGATCGGAATCAGTTCAAAATGTCAGTGTTACTGTTTCTAGTGTTTTTTGTAAAAGTAACACATCATCTACTCTACAGTCCTGCGTATTTCAGAGAACATCTTTCAAGTGAGATCGGTTCATTTCTCTACAGCTGCTTTTGCAACCTCAAAAATATCAACTCCAGCTTGTCAATGCAAGTCAAGAATAACTGAAATGACTGAGAAAGGAGCATAGCTGATCCATCTTCCACTCTATGAGTAGTAGATGGAGTAGCTTAAAGTACATCTTCTACTTATAAGCCATAATTATAAAAAGTACTGAATGAGCTGATGTTGCCTAATCTCCTCTGCCTTACAGCAGGTACGACAACTTGCAGCTGACTCCACTTAATCAGGTTAGGGATTATTTAAGTTTAATCATTAATATATATTTTGTTCCTGTTTTCAGCTCTCTGTCCTTTCTTTTTGACTCAGACACTGTTACTTTCCACCATCCTCCTGGACTTGCTGGCACCATAACAAAAGTCTCTTTTAAACAGTTTTATCTTTGCAGAACTTGCTCTCCAGGCAGCAATGAGTGTCTGCTTTTAAAGAGCGCAACCTTTGGATTTGTTGCAATAACCAAAATAAAAGGAATCCCAGTTAGAAGCTACTGTTAATGTTAAGTGCTTTTTAAGTTGAAGATGAAGTAAAATATCTCATCAATATCAGAGAAAATACCTGATTCCAAATCAGCCTTAAAATCCTTTGGTAAATTCTCATTGATGATCATTTTCATTTTAAATTTAATATATTGACTTCCCATATAAGAGAATAAATGATCATTAATTCTTTGAGCTACAGATTAAACAGATAAGGGGCCGTAATAAAGTTAGACAGTAAATGCCCTCGACCTGTCCTGGCCTCTTAACTCGTGTCATTATAAATTATGCATAACTTTTTGGAAGATGCCAAAAGAGATAATAATAATAATAATAATAATAATAATAATAATAATTTAATCCTTGTAATCCTAAAAACAGGATTCGGACTTCCCACACTCTTATAATTTCATTTAGTCTTCCTAAAAATAAAAATAAGAAATAAAAATACATTTCATGGAACTGTAGGAAGTTCAGAATGCAATTATCTGCTCCATTCCTAACATGTTTGACTGCTAAACATACTTCAGAGAGTCTTCACTGAATGAGCTGCTGTGTTTGTTCACAATGACGATTTGACATTTTTCTTTCCAAACATGCACGGCTATCCTGTCCCACAAGTTCTCAGAAGGACACTTATTTTACACTTATTTAATGGCATTAGAGGGATAATGGAAATTAAATCAAGAGTGCCTAAAAAGCATTACGGGTGACATCATGGTCTGGTGGTCCGCCTGCAAACGGACCATGCGAGGTTTTATGTGCTTGTTTCATAACCTGTGTTTGTTACCACTGTGACTTCAGCAAAGCTAAATGAAGTTTATATTAGCTGAGGGAAACCACACACTTCTAATCCCCCCCCACACACACACACACACTAAGGACAACAAAACCAAATCTCTCTATTCAAACTAAGATTCAGCTACACAGATCAGCTATAACATTTTATAAGAACTAACACACAGCACTTTTTTTGATTGTGTAGTAAGAATAAGACAGATTTTTTTCTTTACTCTATGGACATCATAAAGATCACTGTGATGTCATCAGGACTTACCAGGGCGAGCCAGAGGAAGCAGCACTTTTAAAGCCTGCAGCTGCAACTCTGAGTTGTCCGGAAACCTCTGGAGAGCTGCCAGAACCACAGTGTGATCCTGGTTCTCCACAAACTCCACAAGGTGGTCATCACTGACTGCAAACACAGACACAGTAAAGACACACAGCTGCTGTTCACCAATACACAGAAAAAAATGTTGTTAATGTGAAGCTAACAAAATGCTCAATTTTACATGCTGGTGTGGATGATTATATGCCAAAAGTTGTGTTTTAAACGTACACAAGCTAATCTTCAGTAACATTCAACATTAAAATAGAAGAACATATCTGTATATTCTTTTTCTTTTTTTGTTAATTTTAATTGACTTTTTATTCTTCTGTGCACCATGTTTCTCTTTTGTATCGTCTCCATTAATATGTAAAAACGGGCTAGCTATAGACATGTCAACATGCTCATATTAGCACATTAGTAATTTATTATGGTGACATTATGTGATTGAAACTGCAGGAGGTGTGCTCTACTCACTGATTATTAGATTGTGTTAATAATTGGCTGAGCGGGTGTACCTAATGAAACTAATTAGTAAACTAATCATGGTAACAAGTCAGAAAAAGTCATTATAGACTGGAAACACTAAGCAAGAAAATGCAACACACTGCAAGAAATACACACAAATGCAAAATCACAGTGAGATTTATGAAATGTGTGTTCCAAAAAGCAGTGATGATGATGATGTAAGAGAGACGCCTGCGTCACTAAGGCAAATAAGAATGAGAAAGTCCAACTGAAAAAACGTAAGCAGGAAGACAGGAAAGGTACAACTTTACAAAATGTTTCCTCGAGAATGATGAGAGTTTAAAAAAGAAAATTTCAGGCGTGGTTAAAATAACAGGTGTTAAATACCATTTCCCCCAGGACACTCGCTGCGGCTCTTTATTTCATTTTTCTTTAGGCATTCACTTTCCGACTTGGAACCACCCGCAGGTCACAAAGACAATGACTGCATGCTGTATTTAACAAGCATTACACTCGCATGACGTAGGGCATAGTTGTTAAACTAGTTTAATCTCTTTCCTAAAATGAAAGTCAGGCAGTGTCACCGATCAGTCTAACACACATACCAAGCCAAAAACACAAAGACGGTGCAGGCTACACATTTAAGTTCATAATAAATCCACATGCTACGAGGGTGGAGTGTGTATCTACCCACCTTCCTCCAGAAGCAGCTGCAGAGCCGTACAGCCTTGGAGTTGCACTTCTTCACTCGTAGGAAACTTCTTCATGGCGTGCACCACAAGGCCAAACACGTCCTCCTCCTCCTCCAGCAGCACCAGCAGAGGAATCTTGGCTATGCATGAGAGATAAAATGTCAGATACAGATCTTTTTGCAGCCATTCACCAAACTGAGATTATTTTCTGCTTCAATTATCTTATCTGAGCCTCTCGTTAAACTTCCCGTCTAGTTTTATACCCAACCAGCTCAAACAAATGCAAAAACCCTAGATTAAGGTTCTGCAGTATCCGGTCCCGTACCAGCAGACTGAGAGACAGCTTTTTCCATCAGGCCATCAGACTGCTGGACACCTCATAGACACCTCACCTTCACTTACCAGAACTTCAACATTATGCACTCCATACTGTATATAAATGCCACTTGTTTTGCACATTTCCAACTGCCAATCTCTGTATATTTTATTTTATTGTTTATTCTATTGTATTTAATTTTTTAAATATATATATATATATATATATATATATATATATATATATATACATACACACACACACACACACACACACACACACATATATATATATATATATAGTAATGTTTAAATATTAAAGAAAGCTACAAAAGTCCTCATACCGAGGCATCGTGTAATTCACATTTTCTCACAGGCTATAAGTTTTAATCTGATCTGTGGAATTTTGTTCAAGCTTGAATTATTAAATGTTACAATAATGAAGTCTGTCACCAATCAATGATTAATCCCTCCCCAGATGTCATCTTGCACTGGGATCGCACCAGCAATAGTTCTTAGACTCCATCCATTTTTCAGACTTGGTCTTATTTGGATGTCAACTTCACACCAGTAATGCTTCTGAGTCTTGCACAGTTATTACACCATAGCTGACAAAATTAGTCTATAGACGGACAGCTAGACATAAAGATATAAAGATCCGCCAGTACTCACAACCACCTTCAAGGTGGTTCTGACTACAGTGGGTGTATTCAGGATCAGATTTTGTGATTGCACGAGAAACACACAACTCAAAATAGACAGAAAGATAGACACCCCTTTCTTTCTGCTCCATTTAGTGTGCACATTCCACCATCCACATGTGTTTGTTGTTGTCAACACATAGCATTCCTAGCATGCAAAATGCAGTCATGAAAGTAGGCAGGTTGAATTCAAATAGTTGAAATGGAAGATTTGTGTAGTCTGGACTATAAATGAGAAGTAGAGAGGCCTATGAGGGATTGGCCCCCATGCTGTGTATGAGTTTTACATCCTTTTCATTTATGCATGTCTGCAAATCCCCACGCAAAGTTGCTCTACCTGCTGCTTAAACTTGTGGGGTCCAAGAACTCTTTGGCTTCGCAAATGCTGCAAATCCCCTGCAAGATACACAGTTTCCAACAGCCTTTATTCTAGTTTTTATATATAACTAAAGCATAATAAGTTAGGGAAAACACACATTTTGCTGAGCCATGCAGACATAGTTGTGGCTTAGATTTGTATCCTATTTAAAGAGTATCTGGTTTTTAACCACAGTGGTGCCTTTTCTCAGTTATTCTCTCAGAAAACTTTTGCAGATGCTGCCTAAACAGATCTAAAAGCTGACTTTGATGTGATAAGGGACCAGTGCTATAGGTTAAAAAGGGCTATGTGGTCTGAATATCCTATTTTGTCACATAATGTTTGCTTTGCAGCCTTCCTCTCTTGTTCAGCGTCTATTCTTATTGATTTGCAAAGAGAACATCCAGCAGTTCATCTGGTGGTTGAGCTCAATTCTTTCTCAGAATATCTGACATCCTCATAACACAGGCAGCATTATACATCACACATGATATGTTTTACAACACTAGTCTGCATTTCCAAAACCACACATCTGTTTTTGATGACTGTTGAGAAAGAGAGCTATTATTTTTTTAGTGGAATGAATTTGAATGGGATAGTAATATTTCACAAACTGGAATTTCAGCATAAAACCTTGTGTAACTTGTGTTCCCACGAATATATTTAAGCTTAATTTGTTATTCAATTGCATGGCCAACAGGGGTCACCTTTGCCTGGTTTAAGAATTTGAATTTTTTGCATGGAATAATGACTTGCAGAATGACTTGCAAACAACAGTTGAACAAATCATCCTATGGAGCAGTTAATCAGATGTGAATCAGATTAATCATGTAATCCACTGTAAACTTGGGTCTGTACAGCCTGTTATTTTTTGCAGTGTTACTCCAACTGATTTGATTCCAACTCACTGATGTACTCAAGTGAGACACCACAAAGATGACTTTAATGGCACAGATGCTTTGTGATGAATGTGATATGACATGGTACAGCACACTATTTATTTTTTTAAACTGAATTATAGAGCTCTTACTTACTTGTGCCATCAGTCAAGGAAACAGGCCCATTATTTAAACTCAAATTGAACAGCATTTAATTTTCAGTATTTACAAAACACCTGAAGTTGCTGCATCATCTTCCATCTTGCGCAAAACCACGACCAAACCTCTCTTTTATAATATGTTTATTTATTTTTTATTTTTAAAGTAACGCTTACAGGCTGATGCAACTTGTCAGAGAAAGTGATTGTCAGCTTTTTTGGAGCTACAGACTGAACAGAATATTTAGTCAACAAATGCCTTCAAGACATTGCAAAAACAAATCAAAACATAATGTTAATAATTGAGCAAGCATATTAAATAGTGACAGGTAATACAAACAGAATTAAAAAGAAAAATGAGCAAAGTATTCTGCTGACACTGTTTTACAAAAAAAACCAAATAAATAAAAAACAATTAAACAAATCAAAAAAGAACTCTGAAACTTTTCACACTGAGCATAAATTATGCAACAAGATAAAGGTAACCCACTGGCCTCGACAGTCAAAAAAAGACTTTGAAATGTTTGGTTTTTTCATTTGTAAATAAAGTTTGCATTGACTTACAGCAGGGACTCGTAAAGAGAATGTTGATGTTAGAAGTAATGTTTTTAAAATAAAATGTCAGAATAATGACGTAAACTCTAAACACGTTTAATTGTACCCTCCATGGAAATGATCTTAATTACTTGCTGTTTTCTTGGATATTTTTTTCCTTCACTTAAATAAATTCTCATTGCTCAGTCACATACTGGAACCTGTGAAAATAAGAAATCTTGTGGTTGCTCAGACTTTTTTTAGGGTCAAAGCAAACCTTTGTTGGCAGTAATTCTGTTTCCTGTAAGTTTGACGTGGCTTAAAGAAATATTTTTAATCAGTGTTCAGGGATTTCAGCACACTGTTGATAGATAGCGACCTGAAATTTGATAATATTATTTATACAGTACCATGTAGTGATGGGTTTTTGCTCCAGTACCACCAGGACTGCTGTCCATTGATGTAGAGGTTTTGGAAAAGGGCATCTACGTTAGACACTAATGAAGAGAGAACTTAAAAGTGATCCTAAGTGTTTCTTTTTGCTCTTGTTGAACATCAGTGTTAATATTCACAAAAACCTTAAAATACTATCACAGTAAGAAAATACAGATTCTTTTTACATCAAAAAAGGTATACACGTGGACCTCATGGGATGGTGGATGATGCACAATTTGCTGTTCCATCCTGTTGAGATCTGTTGCTAAAGTGCTCTTATAGTGGAACCAGGCTATACTGAAGGGAGGAAGCAGGAGTGGCACAGCTTCCCTCTCCACAAATGTTTATTTTTGAATTTTTGGCCTGGAGTGCACCGTTTCCTAAAATACTATCTCTGTGAATCAAAATGGTGAGTGTACAAAGCCTGACATGACTCTGACAGGGATGGTTGGGTCTTTATAGCCTGGGGATGTAGGAGCAGGATGTTTTAGCCATGTGTGATCATGTCAGGATAGACGTCTTCTTAAAAGAGGAAAAAAGGGTTATTTATAATATTGGTCCTTTGGCACCATGTGCTGCACCATTCAGTAGTGATAGAGAAAAAGCATGCAAAAACTGAGCAAAGCACAACTTTGCTGAAAATAATATCAAAGATGGTTTTGTAGGGTTTTAAGCTTTATTACGAAGTTTCAGAGATTTCCATTTCTTTCGCATAAAAACTCACTTAAAGACTACTTTACTCCTCCAAGGTTATAGACTATACTTGTGTTGATTTCCTCTATTACGATGCCAGTAGCACAACTGGATCTGGATAGAGATACTGGGTGGTTTCCAAAGAGCTCTTTTCCACAGCTGAAGCCACTTTACCATGCCTGTTTTCACCACAGTGAACCACAGGCCTTTCTGTGAGGTTGCAGCACTTCCGCTGTGTGCCTCTCAGACCTTCTCAGGGCCCTCCTCACAATAACACTGCAGCCAACGCTGTTAAAGGATCAAAGATCACCTCACGCTTAACAAACAGCTAGACACTCAGCCTATCAGAAACATCTGGGAGTGGTTGGCTGCAGCTGCTGGTGCATGCCCACACCCCTGAAACAATCAGGACGGGTGCCAGATGTGGAGAGCATCTCACGTAAGGTTCAGATGTTTCTGTTCCTTGGAGTCACTCACCACAGGGAGAAACAGGATGCGTTCTGATGTCCTATTAAATTTAGACTGTGCTGCACCCAGATTGGGTTTGGTGCCTTGGGATATGCCACCGGCTTGTGGGTTGTCACTATTCAGCAAGCTGATTGAAAACAGTGCTGTGTGCATAAAGCTTATAGAAAACACTGGGAAAAATGTTGTTTTTTCCAAATGGGTGAGTGTGAACCACTAAATATCACCTATTCTGACCCTGCTGGTGATAGAGAGGCAAGAATGTTGGAATCTTTTTCATATATTTTACATAATAAGCACCTATAAATATGTTCTATAAATATGTTGCCTAAATGTGCTGCTTGTTCAAGCAGTTTTACATTTACCATGACACACTTCGTAACCTATAACCTCCCATCCCGGCAACTGTTGCACTGGGCTTTTTAATGTGATAATGCTGTGGGAAAGAAATATTTAGAAGACCAAACAAAAACATGCAAGAGTCTTATATTTACTAAGACATAAAGTAGAAAACACGATGGAAAAAAATGAATATTGAATATCTAGTTTACTGAAGAAAAGATGCCTTGTTCTATAGTAAATGTGCCAGCTAATGAAGCCCACAAATTTTGCTTATTTCTGCAGAGATTTTAGACTTTGGAAGCCGGTGTTCATCATACATATTTATATTCACGTTTCATATTTTGTGGCAATGTTTAACTGGGCTAATCACTGAGATTATTGCTCAAACCAGTGATATTGCCAAACTTCATATTGCTTTCGAAAACTCATCTGAACAAACTTTTCACACAGACTGCAAAATCTAATGAGAGACAATATTAAGGCAAGAAGCTTTCTGTCAGGGCTTATGCATAATGCACCAGACTCCAGTGCGTGCACGTAAAGTTAATGCTGCATGGACATGAAGATATCCATAGAGTGACTGCAGTGGATATAGCGGATATGATGTTAATACCAGATCTGAGCTGGTGTGGAGAGAGTCTTCCTCTCCTGGAGGTTCCCTGTGGTGATTAGAAAAACACTTTGGTAGATATTATACACTGTTATTTTTTCCCCTCTCCTGTCTGTGCCTGATCTTTCTCTGAAGCAAAGTTCAGTGAAGTACCCTCACGGTGACCCTTTTATCTTCCATTTTAATGAATGAAATTATTTTGTCCTGAACATCAAAGTAAGTACGTTTTTTTTTTTCTTATACAGGCGTCTGCTTTCTATATGTCACTACTTTGTAAGACTCATCAGCATTTATCAGTAACCTTGATATGCAATTGTTTTAGCCCCAAATTGAAAAGGGCCCCCATTTTTAATTTCTGCATTGCTTTTGCTGTTATTCCACTATTGGTCTGTTCTCCTGCTTAGTGGTCTTAAAGGTGGCTTAATGTTAAAGCCTTGCCTTTACCTAAACACATCAAATAACAGAAGATGTCACTGTAAAGTTTTAGCCTTGTTAAATTCTGCCTTCATGTTCAAGGACATCCTTATTCCAGATCTGAAGGAGTAGAATAGTGCATTACAGTGCGAGCAGGTACCTGAGGAGAGTTAATAGGGGTTTCTTGCACATCAGTAAGTAGATGTGCCATAACAGTTCTGCCTGATAGAGATAAATCTCTCAGAGGTTTTTTCTGTGAGCACAAGATATTTTAATTATTAATCAATCTCTTGGCACAGCAGAGATCACAGGGAAAGTTATCATTTGAATGTAAGCCATGCTTACAAAAACATTACTTTACAGTTGTTCCTTCTTGTTGTGTTAATTAAAATTTCAGGCTTGAGGTTAAATGTCATTAATGATATGATCAAGTTTTTATAATAGCTTGTGGTAAGTTTTAAATGGCAAAGTTTGTATAATTCTGGAATTCCCAGGAAGAAGGACAAGGACAAGACAATTGGCTAAACAGTTTTTTTGTAAACACATATATATACTTTCAGCTCAATTTAAAGAAAACAGCATTAAAAACGTAACTATTCGCTGGGACCTGGTCTGTGACCTTAACTCCTCAACATGCAGAAGATATGGGCTGTCTCTCACTTCTTTCATACCACTGTGATCACACCACTGGTTTATCTGTTACGACAGCGCTACCATTCGTTATAAGGCTGTAGGCTTTGGCTGTAGTTTCCTGAACTGATGAGTTTGAGAATAACACGATTCCCTGAGCTTCATGAAAAGGATTTGGGTTTAAAACCTCAGCGAATCATCAAAGGGCAAAAACAGGATGTGGTTATTTTCGATATCTGAGGTTATAAAATCATTTCGTTCAGTATTAAAGTGATTATGCTGGTATAAATTCTGATTTGCAACCTTGACTGTGTATTTTTAGTTGTGGGCTCTGCAGCTGCTTTATAAAGTGCTACTGATTATAGTGTTTGTACAGACCAAAGCACATATGGCTTTGACAGTAACATAGCAGCTCTCTTCTTAAACATCTGTGCATGACTAACACTGAAACATGGCATACTGATGTATCCTCCCATGGGCCGTTTAAATATAAGATTTACTCCACGCCACCTTTGTACATTTGTCCATTCCTCTTCTTGAGCGTGCCATGGATTTCTATAGCTTTACTATTTAGCATTGTTCCTAAACTTATGTCAGGCATATATTATGTTTCCCAAGATGATCTTATTTTACACAGCAGGCTCTGTTGCATGCTATTGCAGTTTTTAGGATGATTTAAAGTCATAGATTATAGCTGACCAGCTACCTGGACCTTCGAAAATGGATGTACTGTACATGGTCGCAGCTGTGTTATTGCTCTTTGATGTCACTTTATTTCCGAGATTCTCAAAGTCTAAAATTAAGGTAAAATTCCTACATTCGGCAGCTGAACCTGGCCATGGCAAATATAATGCTTGAGTTCAAGGAATTTCCCCCGTGACAAATACACTAGAGAAACTGATGTCTCCAGAGAGTAATTTGTTTTATATTATATATCAAACATATGCATTTATCACTACAGATCATTAAAGTGTCAGATAAAATTCCAGCATAAGGTTTTGGCACATAATTTTCAATCATGCCATAAATATTTATATCTGGTGGGTATTTGCTTTTCTAAATGTTAAGGAAAGTAATCAGAGAAGCATTTTTGCAAAGTTGCAGACAAATGTTTCCCTGCAAACAAACAACAACAAAAAACTTTATTCAGCTGGAATCCAGAAGCCTACCAGAAGCCTAAAATACTACATCTGAAACAAGGCAAACATGAGGCAGAACCACCAAGACTACAAACAATCAGAAAAGGAACACTGAACAACTGGGGCTTTAAGTATACAAAAGGTAACAAAGGAAGTAGACACACCTGGGAAACTACACACAACTGAAACTAATAAAGGTAACGACACACAGGTAAAACTAGAAGAAACAAGAGAATGTAAATATTAAATAAAAATGAAATAAAGCAGGAAGTAAATAACAGGCAGAGTAACAGCAGGATAAAAGAAGACACAGGCGTTGCAGCATAACTGAAACTCAAGGGATTGAATATAAAACCACAACTCTAACCAGCTAGTTTTCAAAAAGTTGAAAACAAAAACATTAGCTGTAAATATGATAATAAAGAAGTCAAACAGGAAATTTCAGCTACATAAAAAAAAATCCAAACATTAATGTGTAAACTCAAAACTCAGGCTAAAACGCCATAACGATCCATAACACTGACAAGGAAAGGAAAAAACACCTTGGGATAAATATAGTTCACCATGATAGATTTCAAACAGAATCAGATGCTTTCCATTATAGCTGCTAATAGCTAATGTGAAATGTCCATTTCTTAATTATCCAGAGAGCTGCGTAATTCCAGTGCACTTATGCAGACAAATGGCCAGTTACACTTGACTGTCTATTTCAGAGTCCTGTTGGGGTTTCTTCTCATAGCCTAATGGTGATGATAATAGGTCTCCCATCTTTAGCTCTGCACCTGGCAGTGAGTCTATGGATGCCAAGATCCTCATAAGCATCTATTTTAATTATGCAGGAAAACAGCCACTGTCATTACAAAAATAAAGGAAATGACCACGGACATTACCGCAAGGCAACCGTGCTTTCTTATTTGCAACCCCACAAAATTACAAGAACACCTAAAACATCCACATTACTGTTGGCAAGATTAATTTCTAGTTTTACAAACATAAAGAGCCAGGGAAAAAAAATCCAAATCTTTAGTTTTATGTTTCGAATTGGTTGATGCACCACTTTCAGAAAGCTGTTTTGTATTTGCATCTCCATGAGTAACTGTTTACAATTTGCAACCATCCAGCTCTGTTTCTTGTTATGTAAATGTTTGCTCATGAGCATGACCATATGGATCATGTGACCCTTAGACAAATTGTTGGTGAAGCTGGCAGCCTCCGGGGCTGATGCCTTAACCCTGAGTGCATAACCGGCAAAACAACATTCTTTACACATATGTCCTTTTTTGAAAGCGTAACCACTGATTATATCTTTAATGAGAAAAATCGTGCTCAAGCCATCAGGAAAATAGCATTTTTCAGAGGTACTTTGGCAAGTTGTGAAATGAGATGACTTTTGTCCCAGCTGCCATAAAAATAGGAATATATTTAGTATTGATAGGAGGGTGTGGGTCATTCATGTTTCCTGTGGAACCAACCAGAAGCCTCGCATGTGCCAAAGTAAATGGTTACATCCACTGACTCATGGCAAAGGAAAATAGTTTCCACGGTTATATATTATTTGAGTTTATCCTGTCACTCCATCTGTATGATGGTTTTAATGAACGCCCTTTTTTAAGTAATGCTCTGACAATATTGTGAAAACATGCAGTTATAGCAGAGTTGAGTAACGCTGCCATGGTGAAACGAGGAAGGAATTTGCCCAGGTTGCTCTGTGCTGACCCTGACAGTGATTGTTCACTTCAGTGCCACTCATTGCAATGGCGTGCTTTAAAATGACAGACCAAGTAGAGTCAACAACATTACTTTCTCAGCTGACAGCATTGTGAAGTGCAGAGTAATGGGATTAGAGGCTTTTTTTTTTCCCTCACTAGGACTTTTTTTTCTTTCCTCAAAGAAATTTTTGCTTGAGCAATTTAATTGTTTTGAGAATTCCAGGGCATCTCTCTCAAAGCTATGCATTCCTTTCCTCCACAACACAATGCATTCCTGGAGAATAAAAGTGATCTCCATCAGAATCAGTTAGACTCCCTACAATGTCTCAGGAATTTTGTCCTGCAGGAGAACGACATGTTGGACTCTGTGATGGATAGTGTATTAATTAGAAAGCATTCATTACTGAATTGGGTGGCACTGTTTTAAGCCAGACTGCTGTTAACTGGACAGAAGACTGAAGTTCTGTATAGTGTTTAGAATTAAAGATTATTAGATATTATTATATTGGGATATTTACTGTTAATGAACTATATGTCTGAAGAAGTCCTCACACTATACATACAGCATGTAAAGTGTAATTTCCAAATAGCATTACAGCTACATCCTCCTTTTTACACTAATGCCTGGTAGAACTTTTTAAAATTGTTAAGGTTCACTTTTGCAGCTACAAGAAGATATCATTTCTGCATTGCTTGAGGGAAAATGCCAGTTTTATCGATTTACCCTCTAGTTGAATATATTTCTCCTTGCCCTCAGGCTGTTTTCAAAGACTTCAAATGGAAATTAATTCTCATTAGCTTTATTTCTTTGTACAGTTCATTAAACCTGTTATTTGTCAAGAACCAGGACAACAGAGACAAGTCTATTTACCATGTTTAACAGTGATTAAACTCACTGGATTAAACCAAAGGAGTAAAATACCATGACATGAATAAATGATATTTTGTGAGAGTCATTACACACCATAGTCACAAATATTCAAGACCATAGGAATACTTAAAAAACATTAAAAAGGATCCGAAACACTGGAAATTATTTACTGTCAGACCTCATTTATCTTTGAGAGTTACGATAGCCATTTGGCCTCAAAGCCTTCACTTTATCTTAAATTAGATTTTTGTCTTAACAAGAAGCAAAGATAATCTGGGTTCAATCAGTTAGGATTGGTGACAGCTATAAACAACAATACTAAACCAGAAGCATAGGTAGACTTTTTTGTAGCAGTGGTAAGGTATTTAAAAGTTTGTCTGCTAGGATAAAAGAAGATAAGTCGCATACAACATACAGGCTTTGTAGCAAAAGTTGTTGTGGTTAGTGAGACTTTTTTCTTAACCTCTTAAATCCACACATACAATTCAGGCAGGGTCTTTGTCAGCAGAGCTCTGTTTTGTATTTATGTATTCTCAGATTCACACCTTGGATTTTCTAAGGAAAATACATCTTTCCTAGAAACAGCCCTGACTATTGAGGAACAGAATAACCCCGACAGAATTATACGCTGCCTCCTGGATGAGACTGTTCTTTTTTGGAGTTAATATACCAATTATACTATCTTTACCTTTTTTGTTGGTTACAATGTGGTCAATGAGACTGTACTTAACAATTCAGAAGGAAAAACTAATTTAACCACTAAGATTATCTATGGTGGTTTTTATAAACAGCTATGACAGGAAAGAAAACAGATATGTTTTCTTTTTGGCTGCTCAGACACAAAATAATAAAGTTTTAAGCTGGCATCACAGGGAGATTTGACCCAGTAACAGCAGAGTGAAAGTAAGATCACCTCTACAGGCTGCTCTTTCAAATATATACAGTACACGGGGCTATATCGATCCCTTTCATGTTTTAAATGCATCTGTTAAGGAAAAAAAGGAAACAGATATTAATTCTGAGTAAAGCAAACATTAAGTTTTACAGATGCTTACTCACATTATTCATTAATGATAGCGAAGAACTTGAGAATAAATCTCTTTCTTTTTAAGTCCTTCATTTCTGTGTCAGAGCATCACAAGGATTTTTGGCTTCATGAAAAATTTATTATGGCAATTTGTGGAGACATGCAATCTATAAAATATCTTCACTATTAACCAGAAGATGACAAAGAGGTAGGTATTCCCGGAACTTTATCAACCAAATGAAAACCACATGCTCATTCAATAGTCAGTACCCTGTGGAAAAGATCATGCAGTGTAAGTCTAGTGTAGAATATGCACTATATCAATATGGGTAATAAATGCATACACTGTACAAAAAAATAAAAACCACCCAAACACCATGAAACGTTAGATACTCTACGACTTGATCTTGAACTGTGCAGGTTTCATATGAACTCTTCCCATCCGTAACTTAAAAGGTGACATTCAACATGCTGAAGCTCATATTTCCTGAAATGCACAGCAGTCTGGAGGAAATGGTTCACTACTGCTTCTGGTTAGTGTTTTGTCTCAACGTAAGTCATTAGGCCTCTGCTTAAATATGTACCCAACCCCCCCCCTAACATTTTGTACTATTCACCTTGCAGACATAACTTCCATTGTGTTTTGATCCAGATGGGGTTCCGGGAGAGCAGCAATGTGAAGTCTGTGTCCTAGATTTTGTTCTGGATTACAGAATATTTACATTTAAGGATCACAAATGAATCCATCACTTGTAAAGAATGAAATGAACGTGAGCATGCTCAGATAATACACGCTTCAGTGGCTAAACAAGTTCAGTATTTGACGTGTATATATCTTTTCCTCGGCTTTTTGTACTGTGGAACGCTACAGAAATTATTAAATTAATCATCTTGTTATTCCCCCTATTTCATATATATATATATATATATTTATTTATTTTTACCAAAAATGTAATTAGGTCATCCCCATTTCTGTTATTTTGTTTTCCAAGACTTGACAAGCAACAAGAAATTGTTGCTGTAAATTAAAAGCGTTCAAGGGCTTTTTTTGTTGCCCAGGGCACACTTGCAAATGCCACAATATAAACTTTATGAGAGCAAAAAAAGAAATAAAATAAAACACAAATCAGCCATCAATGACCTGTGGGCCAATTGCTTCACAAAAGAAACTGAAAATTAAATGAAAAGATCTCACAAAAATCATATTTCATCAAAACATCGAGAATTACAGGGTAGGAAGATACAAGGACAGCTGAGTCTTATTATGGTTTCAATGTAGCAGCTGCTTTTGGTGCAACACCATGATGTTTTATTTCACAAATTAATGCATTTTATTATTATTTTTTAACATTTTGTGTATCAGGTTAGAAGCAGTTACTGATATGATTTCCTGAGAAAGACCAGCCTGTCACACACTCACCTTTAATCTTGATTAAACTCAGTCTATTTATTATTTCTTTCATGGTCTTTCTGCAAGGGTAAAGGAGCCAAGCAGTGGTACTCCCTCTAATCCACGGTCAAATGTCACAAAAATAAGCAGCACAGAAAAATTACTAAGACCACAACGTCTTGATGTGGACAGCATCTAACCTCAAAGTAGAATTGCAGATTTGTCCACCATTACGGCACCTTGTTTTTTATTCATGGCCTTATGTGACTCGTGAGAGCAGTCAAGTCAAAACCAAGTAGGAACTGAACTCAGTGCATTATACAGTAAATAAATTGGACAATCTCATGCATGAGAACGGACTTGAAAAACTAAAATGTGAAGTGAGCATAGGTAAAATTAATGCAGATTGAGCCTTTAAAACGACATAAACTTAGGCTGTACTTTTGTATGGAACTCAAGCACTAACGCTGGATGGAAAACAGATGCTCCGCTCTTGTTTTGATTTATCCACAGTACAATACCTAATCTGCTTATTGTTGTTTGCAAAACCATAAACAAATCCATCAGTTTGACATTTGTGCTCCTAGTTTCTGTACATCTTTTCATCTTTAATAATTTATCAAAGTCGGAATAGGCAAGCCAAGTGATGTCAAGTGAACATTTTGTCATTAGTATGCGAACAGGATATTTGACAATCCATTGCTTTGTCACTGGGCAGAGTTTGTGGCTTTGCTTTTTAATATGTTAAAAAAAGAAAAGGATATTTGCAATAAAAATGAATCTTGATAAGGTAAAGGATTTAACTTTGTTTAATATAATGCTGCACGAGGAACTGCAAAGATAGTGAGATGGTCTCAGTCACAACTTGAATTGATATGAAACAGCCCTACATGTTATCTACGAAAGGAAATAAAACATAAACAAAACACTTTATTTTCTTTCCAGCTCTGCTACGTATTTATCTATACTGCTATCTCAGAACACTGATACCTATTATGTCTACTGACTTCTTTTAATGCATACTGCAAATATTATTTTGTGCACAGCGTACTATTTAACTCCCAGTTTTATCTGTCTTTTGATCCTTTGCACTCGAAATTACATCCAGGGCATAAAGAACAGAGCCAAGCTCCATGTCATTTTAAGTTGTTCTGTCTGGCTGGCATTAAAATAGGGACAGGTAATGTAGATAATATGGATGATTGTCCCTGTGGAAGTAAAACCATCTGAGCATGTCGATTAGTGTGAATATATGCATATCTGTGTGAGTTGCCTCCCTTGCTGTGCTGTCACAGTCATAATGAGAAGCTGCCAGCACTGGAACTCATTCCACTGGGTGAAAAAGCAGTTCAGAGAGAGAAAGTGGGGAGACATAACGAGGTTGGCTGGAGGAAAAAAAGTTTTAGCCGCAATAAAAAAAATGAACACGGTGAGAGTGACCAAGCTTTTTTGTTTATTCTTTTTGATAATCTCTCTTTTTATTAATCAGTGCAAACAGAACAAAGCAACTACTTCATTACTATTCATACCGACTCCTTTATACTGTCACTGCACAGGTATATCATGAATAAAATGTCTTTATTTTGTCTTGCCAGGGGTAATTCAGTTTTCAAATTCATTTCTTTAATGACGAAGACGTAAAATGAATAAACATTGAGGCATTCATCCCATTTCCATCAGATGTTTCTCAGTAAAACTACTGACACAAAAGGCCTCTCTGTTCCTCTCATGTTTATAAGCTCTAAATGCAAAGTGACAAGGGTTTAATAACTTTCAGAGCTTTTAGTGATTGACAAGAAAGTGAAGCAGGGTTATGGCTCCAGCACCATAAGAGATAAAAGTGTAGCTTCCCCTTGGGGGTTGACTGAAGATGTAAACTATGTTCCTTTAAGGAGTCACAACATATGAGGAAAAGTTACAGGCATTGTCTCTTTTCTAGACTTCGATGGAAAATACCCCCAGGAGGTTTCTTGACTTCCAACATCTGAAGGAAAATGCTGTCTGTATGATGGCTAGATCTCCTTATGATGCAGCGGCTGTGTCGGGGTTGTTTTGTTAAGGTAGTGCAGGTGGATATAATTCATAATCACTATAGCCAGGACCGATTCACACCAGAAATTTCAAGCCTCACTGTGCCTGAAAGCACAAGTAAATAAATATGATGAATGTAAGGGTTTGTCTCTTATATTGATTGAAAGTTTACCTCAGCAGTGGGATGATTAAAATGAATTTGTCTGTTTTATTATTTGGTGAAATTATTCAGCTGTTTTAAAAACGCACGTGTAACAAATCAGTGGATTTATAAAAGTACTGTGCTGGCATATGGATGTCACCACGGCAGAGATTTCTGTGCGATTTCTTTTACAGTTTAACTCTTCAGATGAGCCGAGCACAGCGAGCTTTTTTAAAAATCTGATTTACACTTCCCTTTCGCATAGGATGGTGGCACCAAAGTTCAGCAATAACCTGACCTGCCTCTCTGCAGTCGGTGTGGCTCCTTGTGGTAATCACAGCAGCAGCAGCAGAAAGAGGAGAGGAGCAGGAGGTTGCACTCCGTCACGTGTTGAAGAAATTCGATTTTGGAGACGGACGTCCACCGCTCGGCCCCCACATCGTTTGGTTTCACTTAGCGTGCTGCAGCAGTGTGTGTGAGACCAGACAGGCGGGCAGTGGATGCCGATAAGACGAAAGGAAAGTTTTTACAAAGACACGAAGTTTGCTTCTTTCTTTTTAATCATTTCGTCTGATAAGAAATCGAAGAGACCTAAATAGGAATTTAGCAAAGAAACAAAGTGTGCCGCGGGGATAATGCCTTTTTTCCTGGGATGGATGTAACTCTGTACTTCCTCTTCATAAGGGAACAGTGAGAGGAATTTGTACATCTGGAAGCACAAGTTATCATCTTTAAACACCGGAAAGGAACAAATGAATGTGAGTATCCATCAAAGCCGGACTGCGCAGACCTTCCAGCGCCACAAGTAACCAGCCTGATGTTGAAGTTATTCATCAGTGTTTATCTCTAAGCACATTTTACCCCCTTTCACTTATATAACGTTAACAACGCGTTACTAATCACTTAGCTTAAGAAAAGGATTTTAATGGAGGGATGTATGCAAAGCAATCGTCTGTTACTTACTGGTTTAGCAGACCAGTGCATCTATGCAGATTCGCCTGTAGCGTTAAAAGTTTTAATTAATTAAAAACAAACGATACAAAGTACATTTTAAAAAAGCTGGTGTACATGTCATTTTAATAGACTATTTCTGCAATCAGTCAATATAAAATCTGGCTTATTTAGGCTACTTAATCTTCCTTCATACAAAGGTTGCTCATATGGATGGATAATTTGGCATTTTTTCAACTCTATAGCAGTAAGTAAAAAACAAACAAACAAACAAAAAAAACTACGTAGACTTTGAGCTCGTAGACTTTGAAGAACTGACAAAACATTTAACAGTTTGTTAAATCGCACCTTGTTAATGTCCCCCTGAGACCAAGACATTCCTCTGAAATTGGGAAACCTATTTGCAGTTATTGTATAGTCCTCCGAGGGCTGCTGCAGCCGCACCGCTGGACTTATAGCTGCTTAGTGATTACTCACATCATTAACCACAAAAAAGATTTTCATATCTTTTAATTATTAAGCCAATTAAGTCACTGGGATCCATCGCCATGCAGTTGTCTGTGTGATGGTTGCCATGGTGCAGCTCAGTCTTTGTTTCTTTTTTTTCTTTTTTTTCTTTCCACTACCAGTCATCAGTTTGAAAAAGCCTGCTCTGGGTTAACTATAAGTTTATGTTATGCCAATATATCTAACACTTAGTATGATTTTATGAGGCTCATTCACCAGAGCTGAGTCTGTTTCATTCATTTTTGTGCCTGCTTAGCTGTGAGGTTGTTTGTTTGTTTGATAGGGTCATTTCTAACACTTTCTCTGTTCCAGCACATCTTTGCATTTTTGCATTTTTCAGACTTGAGTTAAAATCTAAACTTGCAGAGAAAACAAGCGAAAGATGCACCAGTTGTGGATAAAACCACAACTTGGACCTCTGTGGCGTTTATAAGAGTCCAAGAATTATGTCATATTCCCTTTGGTGCACTGGATGAAGTAATCCTTTCACTAGTCTTGTCTCTGTGGCGTGCGTATGCTGTTGATGATGCTAGTGTGCAGATTCCTGAAAAAACACATGCAATCTAACCATAAAGTTTCTCACTGCCTTGCACATTCTGAAAATTGCCTGACTGTGGTTTTGCTCATCTTTTTGCAGTTCAATCATCACTCAAACAAGATGAGTGTAAATCAGCTTTTGCGTCCGAGGGCATTTTGCCAGAAAGCTGTTGCCTTCAAAGTTCATTTCAACATTTATGACTAGTCTCTGTCATTTAAAAAAAAAAAGCTGCATCAGTTCGAAAGCAGAAATGTTTTCTGAACACCCCCAGATTTGAAAATTCCCAATGAGACCTGCCCTTTTTATAATTTGAAAATGTGTGTGAGTAAAACTTTTACCTTAGTTGTAGTACTGTTGTTGCTCCTTGCACCCTTGCTACTGTAACACGATACACATCTGTTTTTAATGATGCAATCACTAGCACTGCCAGTGCAATGTCAGGCGGTGTCATCTTCAAAGATATTAGGTGTGTGTGTGTGTGTTTTTTATCCTGAATATCTTACACAAACAGCTGAACCAACCCATGCTGCTCTTGTTGTGGGAAAGAGATGATCCCTTTTGTCACGGACCCTCAGAACCTTGAACTGAAGGGTTCACCGTGAAAAAAAAGTAGCTTGTGGGCTTTCCCAATGTGATGTTTGTTATTGTCAGGAAGTGCCTCTGATGGTTTTTCACGGGCTTTTTAAGACTACATGCCCAACGACTGAAGTATCAAAGACTAATGCAGGGTACAGAAATGTGGCACTTAGTCTGGCAAACATTCAGAGCATTGTAGTTTGCTTTGAGCTAAGCCTGTCATCCTCATGTCCAGTCAATCTGCATTTCTGTCTGTGGTTTCCATTATGGCTCCATCGAGCCCCAAGCAGGCTGGCGTGTTCTTGAAACCACAGACGTTTTCTGTGAGTAACTAGACTCATGACATGGAATTTGAAGCTCATTTTACGCAGTCTGTCACTATAGCTGTCCCTCTTGGCTTGTTAGTGTTACACAGCGTTTTTGGTTGTGTTAATGAAGTAGTAACCTGCTTTATTTTGGGGGTAATTTGCTAAACCTTTGTTTAATGGAGGGAGATTTTTAACCAATAATGTATTTCCAGTTATATCGAGACGGCACATTATTTACTCACAAGAAGCTATCTCCGATGTTGTCTGTGATTAAGACATTTGCTTGAGGCCAATGTTTGACAGTTGTTCAGTTAGTGGCAATTCAGAGGCATTCTTTATTCAAAACATATGTATAAATTCTCAGATGAAATGATATGACTTGGCAGGATGATCTGTGGTGAATCCACCATTTTAATTCTCCTGTTTTTTTAAGGGTCTTTTACTTTGCATTGTTAAAAATTATATTTACATTTTCATGAGAGGGTTGGCATTCTTCTATATAATGTTGGTTATGGCTCATGGAGGGAGGCAGCAGTAGTGTTTGTTTAGATACTGTTTGTTGTAGTACTTGCCAAACCAAAGGCCTACTTGTCTTCATAGCAGCAGAGAAAGACAAATAGACCTCATACTTCACCCAAAACTGTAAAGCCAGATATAAATAAGCCCAAGTATTTTCAGCTATTAGACGTTAATATCCAATACATTTTGCCAAACACGATTTAGGCTACAGTGGAGGGGAAAAAGTGCTGCCCTGATGTTCCCAGCATTCGAGGCTGCCAGGGATTTTGATGCTGATTTCAGTCATGCTAGCAAAGTGTTCACAATGATATCTAGTGTATTCCAACAGAGATTTTCATTCTGTATGTAAATCCCACGAACCACGGATTCGGTCGTTCGACTTGGTTTAAAGGATTCAAAAGAAACTGGGTCAATGCTACAGTTTCAGCTAACACTGAGGTGTGCATGATATATTACACACACATGCCAGTTTTAGAGAAAAAAAAATAGTGAAGCTCATGCAAAGTAAATATTTTAGTGTCTTTGTTCAGAGAACATGGGATTAATCCACCAGCAGTTGCGTCATCTTTGCAAAAGCCATTAACAGTATTTAACTACCAGAAGAAGGGAGTCACGTTCTAGGACAATTATGCAAGAAAAATGCTCGAATCCAAACCACAATCGGATTGGCTTACTTAATGCAACAGCTTTTAACCATCAGCAGCCTCTTTGAAGAGTTTTCTTTCCCAAAGCTTGACACATGTGACTTCTCACTGGCTATTTGCGAACAGGTAGGAAACTCAGTGATACCTGCGTGGGTGGGCAACAGCAATTATATATTTGGCTAACATCTTAGCTTTAGTCTGCATAGATTTCTCTTTAATCTCACACTGAATCTTTTGAAACCATGTGCCCTGCTTTACCTGGTGTTGTGCAATTAGCTTACCTAACTGTGTGTATGTTATATCCATTAGGCTGTGCTGCTCTGCAGAGGTCCTCCACTGTAGCTCAACCAGAAACTGCATTATTTCAGTTGTGGTATTTGGTCAGGGAGTCTGGCCTTGAAAAGCTATCCTTTGTGCACTGGAGGGAGCTTTGTAAAAGTTCATCCCCAGTGTTTTAGTAAAGTAAATCAGTACTGAGGCTTTAAAGTTCAAGTGCTGTCAAGATTTTCAGCCTGTCATGGATGTGCTCATGTTTTTTGCCAAGAACAGCACTCAGAAAACAACCCAAACTGTACTATGTAATGGTGAATTTGTAGTGCTCGCCTTTTATGGTTTTGTCATTTGCAATTATTATGGTCTCTGTGAAAGCAATAAGAATTAGAGATTAATGGAGCAAATTGGCTCAGAATTCCTTTTTATGCCTAAACCGTTGAATCATCTTGGACCGGTAACACAGCAGATGCAAACAGCACACGTTCTCATGCCATATTTCAAAACAAGTTGTGATACAAGGTTTCTCGCTACTCGCACTAAATTCAAAGCAATTTATGACGTTAAAAGTTAGCATCTTCAGTGTTGTGGGCTCTGAATCACGGCAGACTGAAATTAGCCCTGGAATCTTGTGTGCTCATGGCCAACTTCCAGCAGACCTCAATTACAATGCTGCAGAGCCAGAAAAAGGGAAAGAGGTAGACTGCATGGAGCCCTTCAATTCTGCAGTACTGCTCTGTCACTCAAATACACTGTTACCACTGTGGCTAAGACAGATCGCCACACAGCGTTCAGGGAGGCATTTAGTCCACACACACACACACACACACACACGCACAGGCACATGCTCACACACAGATGCGCAGATGTCTTTTGAATGTTTCCTTGCAGGTATCAGTTAATCCACTGGGGGGAGCCTTAAAGAGCTTTTAACAGAGAGCCAGCCCTTCAAATATTGATGCACTTCTGTATATATTTTCTTTAGATTAAAGCAAAATGTACTTAACAAGGAAGTTAAAGTCATTATGAATTAGACCTATTACACAGAACCACAGACAATTGGAACCCTGTCTTTTTATGTAATGAAAACGACACAATAATTTTCTTTGAGCCAGACACTTGGTGGTTTTGGATTATTCTGCAGATGGTGACAGTCTTGTTGAAACATTTCCACATTGCTCCACAGTGTCTCTCAGTCTCAATTACATATCCTCTGCAGTGGTGTGGATCTTTTGCCAGAGTGTGCCTATTGTTTATGCAAGAAATCCTAATACCCTTGCTACTTTTAAATATCAGTGTTTCAATATTTTTTCCCCTTGATTTAACACTCACACTCTTACTTCTCATAAACTCAATATGTTTGCCTAAGGAGAGTTATTTGAAAGGGTTCTTGGGGGGATTGTTTTAAAATTCCTCATTCCACGAGAGATAAATGTGGTGGTAAATATTAAATCCAGGACTTCACCTCCCAGACTTATACAAAGGAGCACAGCTATGGCAAACACACGGGGTAGCCTGGCAAAACTGATTCTCGCACCCTTTTAATTAAAGCTGCAGAGCAACAGCCAAAGACTCCCTGTCTGAAGTGGTATCCTGTGGCCTGTGGCTTTGATGTTTCTTTAGCAAAGGGGAGCTCTCTGGTATATGGGAGAAACAAGGTGTCGACTTATTAGGTGAACTAAGAAGTGAAGGAAAATGTTATGTGCTTGGCCAGTTGTATATAGTGTGGGTAGGAGCAAAAGCCAATAAAACATATGGGAAAGTGTTTAAAGCATGTAGGCTACCTAGCTGTCTTAAACTACCTTACTATAAAAATATTGCACCTTTTCTTAGTTTCTGCTGTTCTGAGTTTTTTTCTTTTTTGTAATATTTTGATATTGCTCAGCCTTTCCTCTCTGTGTGTCTCTAGGTTTAAAACGAAGGGGCCAAAATGAAGACTGCTGCCAAGGGTTTTGGGAAGTCTGTAATGGATTCTTTGCATCGTGAGGGTTGGTGGAGCAAAAGGATAGTGCTAATGGTATATGTGGTCTTGGAGCTTATAGCAGTCCACTCACCTGTGGTCTTGGGAACCCTTGAGCTACAGCTAGATGAGGAGCAACCAGCAGGTACAATTGTAGGTGACATCAGTGCAGGACTTCCCCCTGGCGTAACAGCATCCTTGTACTTCATTTCAGACCATGAGGGCACAGGGGTAGGGAGTGATTTGGACATAGATGAAAGCACAGGCATTATTAAAACTGCCAAAGTTCTGGATAGAGAATTAAGGGATAGGTACAACTTCATTGCAGTCACCATGACAGGCGTGACAGTGGAGGTGACCATCAAGGTGAATGATATAAATGACCATGCTCCAAAGTTCCCCAGAAAGCAAGCCGCTTTTAAAATTCCTGAACAGACAGCTATTGGCACTAGGTTTCCTCTCGAGCCAGCTGTTGATAGTGATAAAGGCCAGCTTACGACACAGGGTTACCTTATCAAGGATGGAAATGTTGGCCAGGCATTCACCTTGGAAACCAGGAGAGGAAGCAATGAAGTTCTCTATCTGGATTTGGTGGTCAATACCATTCTAGACAGAGAGAAAAGATCCACCTATACTTTATCTTTGGAGGCTTTTGATGGCGGGTCCCCCAAAAGGACTGATCAGATGACGTTAGATATTACTGTGCAAGATATTAATGACAACGCTCCTGTTTTTAACCAGAGCCGCTACCATGCTATAATATCTGAGAACCTTCAACCAGGAAGTAACATCCTGCAGGTGTTTGCCACAGATGTTGATGAGGGCGATAATGGGATGGTGCTGTATGAAATTAACAGGAGACAAAGTGACCCAGATCGCTACTTTGTCATAGATTCTCGCACTGGCATCATCACCCTCAACAAACCACTGGACTTTGAGATGAGGAGAGTCCACGAGCTGGTGGTCCAGGCGCAAGACAACGCAACTCACCCAGAAGTGACCAATGCCTTTGTCACCATTCATGTCAGAGACTACAATGACAACCAGCCTACAATGACCATCATCTTTCTCAGTGAGGACGGATCTCCCAGAATCTCAGAAGGGGCACAGCCAGGCCAGTACGTAGCCCGCATCTCAGTTACTGACCCAGACTACGGAGAGTATGCCAATGTCAATGTGTCACTAGAGGGAGGTGATGGAAAATTTGCCCTGACCACTAAGGATAGCATAATCTATCTGATTTGTGTGGATCAGATTCTGGACCGTGAGGAAAGAGACACTTATGAGCTGAGGGTGATGGCGACAGATTCTGGCACGCCTCCACTCAGGGCTGAATCCTCCTTCACTATCCAAGTGATTGACATCAATGACAATCCCCCTCTCTTTGACCAGCCAGTGTACAGACAGGTCATTCCTGAAGTGGTGTTTCCAGGCAGCTTTGTGTTACAGGTAACAGCTAGAGATAAAGACCAGGGGCCAAATGGGGACATTAGCTACAGCATCCTACAAGATGGAAGTGCTTATTACAGCTGGTTCAGTATAGACTCCATTACTGGCATTATTACCACTCTCTCCCAGCTGGATTATGAAAAGAACCCTAGTCCCAGTATAACTGTGGTGGCCACGGATGGAGGAAAGCCATCTCTTTCGTCCACTGCAGTTGTAAACATCTATCTTCAGGATATAAATGACAATGAGCCTGTTTTTGAGAGAAACTTCTACAACGTGTCCATCGAGGAGAACACAGCCCCAGGGACCTGCATTCTTGAGGTAGGATTTTTTAATGTTTTAATTTAGTAGAAGTTCATGAATTGATTGATTTGATCAACACTCTCACACTTTAACACTTTGCTTGAGAGTCTGCACTGGACTTGGGTGCAACTGTGGAGAGCAACAAATGGAAAGTTATTAGATAAATAAAATAGAAGTTTGTCAGAGTAACTCCTTTTTTCCTCATCGAGGGTTATTATTTAATGCTAAAGCTGTTTAAATTGGACAGCCTTAGTGAGGATTTACCTGCAAATTTAGGCCAACATGATCTGCTCCTTGGCTGTCCTCTCCTTCACCTCTCAAAAGGTTTCCAGGGTAACAGAGGCAGTGCAAAGTCCTCCGTCAGCCGAGGCACAAAGGAGTTTTTCACATATTCACAGACAGAGACAAATTCAGGGCTTTATCCAAAGAAATAGATGTCACTTCAGTCTCAAAAGCCACCTTAATTAGGGTTGTTGAGCGTGAGAAAAAAATGGCCATAAGCGACAAGATGAATTAAAGTTCAGACAAATTAGAGCCCCCCCTATGTACATGCAGTGTTTTTTTCCGGTAAAAAATAATTTCCACAAGTCATTTTTGGTTTTCTTAATAAAAAGACAGCAATTACAAAGAGAAAATGAGGCATGTCAGGTGTTAAAGTCATTCAAGCCATTTCTCACATCAGCAAGCTGGAGTTTCTTTTTACGAGTATAGAGGCTCTGTTTTGCAAGTGTGTGCAGCAGTACTGCATGGATCAAGGAGTTGGAAATAGAGTGCAGCCCAGATGGACGGCCTAGCAGATGAGATCTTGGCCCAGGATTTTGCTGTGATGAGGGAGGGGTGAAAGGAGACACAATGTCATACTGTGACACTTAAATGTAGTTAAGAAAAAAAAGGCGCTACAAGGACTTTTTGTGGGTAGTTTATAAATCAAAAAGACCACAAGTGTAATGAGAAAGGGGAATGTTCTGAAATTGATTTTGGAAATTGGAAAGTCGACCAAAGAGTAATTAAAAAATGTATGTTTTGGACTGTGAAACTCTACGATCACTGTTTCCAGTGTGAGCTGGAGTTCATGTTTGATTAAAAAAGTGTAAGGAAAAAACGATTTCATGTTTTCTTTCAAACCAGCGATTTTCAGAGTTTTGTCTTACTCTGCATTGGCTGCTTACTACCTGCCCTCAGACAGTTCCTAAGAGTATGACATGCTTGATCTGTGGGTCCTACTGAGTCCAAGTATGAAGTAGTTCTTCAAAGCCTCTGCTCTCTGGCCTCTCTTGGGCTTCACTGGTTGTTGCAGACGTGTGTTTGGCGGCCCATGTGAGAACAGACTGCTCTTACTTAGGGTGCCAGTTCTACATCCAAACATCTCAGCAAGACATCTGATGACTGTCTTTTTCTCTTTGAAGATGAAATTCTCAGTGTACCCATCTTTAACAGACAAAGCCCCACCCCCCAAAAAAACTTATAGTATGGACATTGTGATCATTATTTAGACGTTACCTTTTTTCTCTCCTCTTCCCATCTATGGGTCACCAGTACAGTGTTTCAGGGTTATTCTCAGGTAGCGTGATTATTTTTTGTCACTTTTCACTATACATCAGTTGCTTTTACAGACGACTTTATAATTAGACGTGTGGGGGGAAAAAGATAAATAAAAATAAAGGCTTAATCCTATTAACAGCCATCACTCTTGTAATTCAATATATGAGATCTGCTGCAAAGAAAATAGGTCACCCTGGAGAGGGGAAATCAAATTCGACATGAAAAACAGCACTTGAAAAACTATGAGCTGCATTTTGGAATGTGTTTCATGAGGCATTACTAATTCCATTCTCCTTTATTAGTTTTCCAACTGTGTCCAATTTACAAGTTTTCTGGATGGTGTCGAGGTTCAATATAACTCTACAACACATATCCGAATCCATAAAGGAACCACAATACCAACGCAACTTTCTATAGTCCATATTTCATTTTATAAATTATGTTCTCTTGCCTCATATTATATCTCCGTTCCGGATTGCAAGCATGCATTCACTCAAGAGGAACCGTTACATTGCATTGTGCATTGTATTTTTTTAATGCAAATGTGTGAAGTCCTTGTTGAATAATAAGAAAGTAATAAGACTAAAAAAGTTATTACTTCAGTGTCATTTTTTCACGTCTGTTAATCAGAGGCTTTTGATTAAGGGAGAAGAGTAATATAAGTTGTTGTTAAACATAATGAGGCACATGGTTGTCTTGGTTTTTACATATGTAATAGCTAACGAAAGTTTTCAGTTAATTATGTCACAATCCTGCACTGGGGAATAATTTACGCCTCATATCATTGCGGCTTTTGGCTCATTTGGAGGGTCTCTGCTAAGAATTGCCCCTCTGTCTGTTTTTGGGTTGTTCTGGCTCCAGCTGAAAGGCGAGAGGGGGTCTCCGAGCAGCTGAGGGGGAAATGAACCCTGACAAGCGCTTGCATGAGTAGCGGAGGTGACATAAGCAGGGGGGCTTCCTTGTCTGTCTGCTGGTCCGGCAGACGCTAAATTCTTATCTGATCTCACTTCATTTCTCATTACCTAGGTGTGAAGATAGGCCAGAACTAATTTTTAAAGCCACCTCCCCCACGTTCATGACTGAATGGACCGCTTTTATTGCTGCAAACTCCGTAGCAACATGAGACGAACACTGCTTTCTGTGATAGAAGGACCATTTCTTTCTTGAAGCTGTATTCAAACTTTTGCATTTATCTGCTCTTTTGGTGCCTAATTTGCTTCCCATTTCAATGATTTTATGCCCTTTTTCAAAATCTCTTTCCTTCAAAAAAGATTAATATATGAGTATTATACTTTGGCTATGATTTCTCGTAGACAGACCTACTATGAGCCTTTTTTTAAAGTTTAGATACCACATAAAGCAGCATTCAAACATATCTATTATTTCACACTGAATGCTTTAAAGAAAACCTAGTTGAAAGGGGTACCTCAGTGAAGTGGCACTATGAATCAGTACTCCATTCCTGGCAACATAAAAGAAACCGCTCTATGAGGGAAAAATACCCATAATTCCCCTCGAGAAAACGTATGAATGATCGTGCTTCTTTCTAGTGTTTCTCTCACACTCACAGTTTCTGCAGTTTTCTTTCTACTACATTGACCACCTACTTCTAATGACTAAGCAGGTTCTAATAACAGTGATACAAATCCAGTGTCCTCAGTTCTTTATTAGCTGTTAAATAAATGCTTTATTGTGTAGTCTCAGACTCAGGTATTCAGTGATAAATCGTGGATGGCGCTTTTGGTTTAGGTTCCTCCATGGGAAGCCTACATTGATGAATTAGACCTTGCTTTTTACAGTCTTTTCATGTATAGCATACTTTTGAGGTCATATTAAAAATTGAATGAAAATTTAATATCTGACCGTAAATTTATGAAGTTGACTAATGCAAGTGGCATGTGAACCTTACAGCTGAAATTAATGTGCTTTAGTTTATATAATAAACTCAGTTTTTCAGTATTTCGAATTTGCAGCTCTCTCCTCCTCCATAAAAAATTTCTCCTCTCACTGTTTCAGCAGCTACCGCTGAACGACAACCACATTTTCAACCCATAAAAATTCAAAGCATAAAAATGGCTCATTTTGAATTTCACCCAAACTGAACTTGTACAAAACGAAAATGCAAAATGTAATGATTTGGTGACTGAATGTGACATCTGCTCAATCACACATTTTACATAAAAACTACCTTGTCAACTAAAGCTCTTCCAAAAACATTCAAATGACACTGCAGCATTTTGAAAATAAGTGAGGTAAACTATGAAAATGAGGGAAACTGCCAGTTTCAGATGGGTATTTTGGTATACAAACCGTGTAATCAAGTTTCACCAGACATTTTCCTGGAGATGGTTTTTGTCAAGCGAAATACTCACTTGTCTGTTTTAATACCAGACTGGCTTTTTCTTCCTCTGAGACTGGTTTAGCTTGAGGCAAGCTGACTCTGTTTTTGGTCTCCCTTTTCTGTTTCTTTTTCCTCCTGCTAACTACCAAGCTTCATTGTGGCTCTGCGGTATAACAGTATTTTCAGGGAATGGTAAAATTGCAGGAAACTGGATGTGCTACTTAATGTGTTCGTGAATGTAATACTTCCTCGAACACTTACTCCTGGGCCTAGCAGGGGCAATGAAGCGAACATAAACACTGATGTACATCTGGATAGAGTGTGGGTGTTCAGGTCAAAGTTGCTCTGCTCGAGACAGCTGAACGCATTTTATTGTGCTTAGCCGTCCATCATCAAATCTGCCGCCTCTTTCTGTCCAACAGCACAGGAAGAGGAGAAGGTTGTGGTGAAAATTAAATGTTATATGGTTGAATACAGAAGCTGGAAGGAAATACTGTTCATTAGTGTAAAACCAAAGCTGTGGGTGTGCGCACATCGAACTGTGAAACAACATGAAAGGAACCCTGCATTTATGGAGTAAAGTGCAACTACTGCATTTAACTATACTGTAGGGTTGCAAAGATTTAATTTATAATTTATTCATAACTATTAATAATTATTAAGAGAATTTTTCATTTTAAATGCAGGAAAATATGCCCATCATAATATATCATGGTTTCCCAAATGTCTAATGTCCAAACAAACGGGCAGCAGCCAGTGATATTTTGCGAAACACAGTCCAAATTGGTTGCTGGTTGCTGTCCATTATGTGAGTGCTGAGTGGTAAGAGTATGCAATGTTTACAAGACCTCAGTGCTGTGATGCAACCACATGGAGTGCTGGCTGTAAAGCAGAAGTTGTGAGGTATGAAAGTTCACTGGAGGGGTTTCCTGCCCACATCTGGCAAGGAAGGAAGATGGGCTTATATATCCCCCTTGTGGGACACAAAATTTCATTAGTACAGTCTGTCACCCAGACTGTCTGCTGCAGGTGAGACAGACCTCTCAGCACTGCTTCCAAGTTTCTGTGAAAGACTGTGTGAGCACAGTGAAAGTAGAGAGAGCGAGAGACGCAAAGAAAACAGCTGAGAGTCTCCAGAGGGACACTCGGCCTCTGGCAGCTGTAACAAAGCTCATACTCAGCAGCTGGATTCAGCTGTTGATCCCTTTTCTAACATCTATCCTCTGACTCTGAGGAGTGGGATATCACTCTTCCTGTCTGAGTCTCTGTGTTTGTCTCTGTCCTTGTTCTTTCTGCCATGATCAGACTTCTTATCTCTTCCCTTCTCCCTTTCCCACACTTATGTGTCCCCTTTGTGATCCAATTACACCTCTTCCCTTCCCCTTGTTTCCCTGTAGAGTGGTGACATGTGGATCAGAGCAGGTGAGAGCAGCACATCTGCTTGCCTGGGGATGCTTGAGCACCCCTGGAGTGACACAAACAGACAGCTTCGTGGGTCTCGGTCTGAGCAGACCCAGGGTTATCTAGTTGGACCGTTCAAGAAAAAATGGTTGGAAATTATCAACAGAGTGAAGTCAGACTGCAGGTGTGTGGCCTTCAAGGGTCTACACGGCCACGTTGTTACAGTGTTGTATTCAGGCACAAGAGGAAGACTTTTGTTTAACCTTTGTAAAAAGAGACGATTATTCACTTTGCCATTCGTCTCTTTTGAGACGAATGAGTGGGAAGGGGGGTAGACCTCGAGGCTGACTGTGCTAACGGCTGCCAGGCCTTCTGTTCTCACAGTCCGTGGTCCCCCTGCACATGTGCAAGGCAGTTGGCATCGCTAAACAAGCTGGGCATCAGGAAGCATCATCTGCTTGCGATATTCATACTGTTCCAAAGCAAATCTGTGCTAAATCATCCATCCAGTCCCCTGCTGTCCATCAAAAGCCACCAGACCGGAAAGTAGACACTGAGTGACAGTTTGCCAGGTAACAAAAATCAGTAATCAGAAGACTAGATTCTATACAAACAGCCACAAATCAATTTTGGCAGGATGATGAGGGTCATGTATTGTAATGGAAGAAAGCAGCTGCCAACATGTTGAATTTTTCATTCACGACATGCATGCATATACTATATATACACAGCCCTAAAATATCGTGACCACTGAGCAAATGTCTCCAAATCCAGAAGTTAACTGTTACAAAGAATGCATCGCTTTTGTCTGCCAGCAACCTCAGCCCCCTTTTTGCTCCAGCCTTTCTGCTGCACTGACTGCCAGTTGAAATAACGATTGAGAAGAATGTTACTGAGCCCAAAAAGTCATGGAAGGAGTGGCACATTCAGTGCAGGGAGTATGCCTGCTCTTAGTCCGATCAGTTTTGCTTTACAACCATGTCTGATTGGGGCTGGAAAAATGTATGAACACAGCGATTAGGCAATACCTAAGTTCCCCAAGTGAGAAATAGTGGATGTAGGACAGTGTTTCAGGAATGAGGTGGCAAAAATAGGTAACCATTCAAGCTTTTTATCTTTGTGGAACCTGTGTTGACACTGTTAGCACTGTTTAAAAAGAATGTTTTTCAGATAATGATCACTCAGGACATTATGAAAACTGACTGAATACATATTGATTTCTACCTGAAATGTGACATTTAGCACAGTTTATTTTACTTTTGCCAGCTAAGAAATAATTTTTTACTTTAAGTGCTTGTAATTTTATTTTATTGTCAAAGTAATATATTGTTAATAATATCACTAGACATTTTACGTATTCATATAATACCCAGTAATAATAGATGAGTAGAGCAGAAACAGAAAACTTATCAGGATCAAAGAATTTGTTATTTCTTGTATTCAGCCCAGTTCCACTGAGCAAGTCATTCTTTTTTTTAAGCCTTGTAAGACAGAGCACGAGAGAAAGAGAATGACAAACCACACAGAAAAGGAGGTTTGTGTGGAGAGACGCTCCACTTTTACATTGTGGTTTACCCACATTGTCTGTCTTGGCTTCAGACAGAAAGGCACCCTGGCCTGCTAAAACCAGACTCCCAATCTGTGTGTACTGATGCTGCATGGTGGTCCAACCTCACAATGCTGTTTGCATATCTTGATGCCTTGACCACATCTATCAGAAATGCCACTTGTGTTATAAGGGAGGACATCTGTTGTACCATTTCTATTGTATAGAAATGCATCCACCCTGTAGATTAGTTGTAATGAGACAACTGCTGAGCTTAACATAGATTTCCTGAGTGCTAGGTGATTTAAAGATTTAGCGGGGGAGCTAATTACCGCGGGGTTGCGTACCTCCTTAGGAAGGCTAATTTGATTCTGGTGCTGCAGAATTTATGTTGTGAGTTGGGTGCTGCTTCTTTTAGCTGCTGTGTTGAAAGGCCAGATCTTTGTTTTGATTGTTGTGTATAGCCTGGTGCTGCGGGGAGCCTGCATGGAGCAAAGGGAGCAGCGGGACCGTCTGCTGTAATTAGGCAGAGCTGGTTGCAGGATTCAAGATGTGTGATGTGGTATCATAGCAGACGAACAAAAAGCCAGGAAAGGGGTGTGTGTGTGTCTGTGTGCATGTCTTGTGTAGACAAGGTTCGACAGTGGAAGAAATTCTCTAATCAGTGGCCTGGGTTCCTCCCAGGCTGCATCACAAATGAATCTTATGGGATCCAAAACATCAACATGGGCGAAAGAAACTGATGGAGCAGATACGAATTTGGCAATCCATGGTAAAACTAGAACAATGCACATCAACACTGAGCACCACCCTTCTATTCCAGTGTTGGCTGAATGCTGGACATGCAGCCAGTCAGATCCAACTGGGGCAAAACCATGCTGAGTTTCAGCACCGTGGAATGTGAAGTGAAAAGTACCTTACATTTTTGTGTTTAAATGAGAATGGCTTAAGCACACTATAGAGAGTCAGTCTTTCAGCCTTGCTGGAAAAGCTGATCACCCTCAGAGGATGTCTTAAAAAAAATACTCCATGGTTAAGTGCCCAGAAAAAGTGTGTATTGTCTGCAGCCTCACTGTGTCTGAAAAGTCAGCTCAGGACTGAAATAAATGCAGATGGTGGAATAGCCAGCATAATGGAGAAACAAGTTGTTGATAATTTCAGCAAGTCAATGCATCACTGCCAAGGCTGAAGGCATCCAGACATCTGGTTTAAGAAGCTGCGTCCAGTCAAACCTGGCTATGTCTTTATAGAAGATCGATGGAAATAATACACGATATGCTTCATCAGATTTTAGTTGCAACAAAAACCTCTAATCTCACTCTGACATTTCTTTCATGAGCCCACAGTTTTCTGTAACATCTCTAAACATTTGTTGCTTCGTACACACATCCTTTGTCAAATCTGTTCCCCTAGTGCAACTTTGATAAGAACAAAACACCTTTTTACGTGATGGTTGTAGAGTGGCTTGAGTACATCCTCACTTTCATGTGGCAGGCCATGATACTTGCATGCAATCTCACTGAAAAGGACTCTGGGGTGTGCAGATGTGAACGATCTTGGTTTGCAAACCGGTGCAGATCTTTGGTTTGATGCCCGCAGTGAACTACAGTATCACCTGCTGCCAATTTTTACCATCAACAACTTATTGCTTACAGGCCCTGATTAACCCAGACAGCGGATATCGTGATTAATGTAGCAATTTGCCATTTGTATGTGAAGTCATGCCATGCTGGGATAACACTATTCATCTAAAGATCTGCTCTGGACTGGGTAGTTTATTTCTTCATATGTCCCATTAATCGTTTTCCAGTACAACCAAAACGTTCTCCTGCTGGTCATTGCTTGCGGGTGTTTAGTTAATTGAGGAAGGAGGAGTGAATTACTCGAGTCACATTTTTGCTGACATTTTCTCAGTTCATCAGGAACACAGCTGTCACACTTTCAGTTACTACCCTGCAGCGCTAAAGTTGTGATCATCCGATTCTCTTGACAGATCAGCCAACACTCTGAATGCAGGACGCATGCAGTTTCATCATTACGGTTATAACAAAAGCTTTGATTAAAAATAAATACTGTTTTCAACCTGGGGGAAGCCATTGAGTGATGTTTAAAGATGACATCTCAAAAGTCTCCTGGGGTATATCCAGATAGATTTGTGGTCTCCAAAGTAAACGGAATGTTTGATAAGCCTGTGACGATATAGGATTCCTTACTTATTGTACTGAAGCACATGCAGTACCCTCATGCAGAAATGCTCCTGTGTTTTACTGTAATGTAAAAACTCTTGCTTAATGTACTTAATGCATACATAATGTCAGTGCAAACAAGTGTGAGGATCCTGTAATGCTCACAGAAGTTCAGGGTGCTGTATTGGAAATGTCCTTCATCAGTTTGCCTGAGAGAAATTAAAATATTACAGGAAGACCGAGTTTAAACATTGTAACTCAACCCATGTGCAAGCTCCCTTCATTTCATTTATGCTGCTATGTGTGATTTAAGTGTTTGAGGCTGAGATGCAGACATTTAATGCACTGTCATAATGCTTTGGCAGAGACATTTTTGTGAGCAATTATGTACTGAGTGTATTCATGACTGTGCATGGGAAAAAGAGAAAATAATCAGGCATCCTTTCTGCCTTTAAATCTTAGCCAGCTTCAGTCAGTGCTCTTCCCCTGTCACCATTCCCGTCGTCACTGCTACTGCTCCATTTTTTATTTATGGGCTTCCCTTTTGCTTTTTTACCTCGAGCATACTAATTCTGCAATGTAATAAGCTTAGTGGTTTCTTTGCAGTTTTCATTCTTATTACCATGGAGTCATCTTTCAAAGATTGTCTCCTGCAATATAAAAAGAACTGCATGGAAATCTGCTCATGTACAGTAATCGTTTGTTGTTCCACCTTTACTAAATTTTCCAATAGTGTAGCCAGTTAAGCTTTTCTGCTCATTTTTCTCTTGTTTTTTCTGTAGTCTTTTCACATTTCACCATTACTAGATTTTCAGATAAAGCTTTTTGCTGCGTTGTTTTTTTCTGATTGTGCATTTCTAAAAGGCAGCTTTTTCATTTTTTTTTTTTGAAAACTCCTCTGAGACTCTCCCCCCTCCTGCCGTTCTGTAAATGACTTGTAAACAGGCTGTTTAAGTGTGAAGTCACCCTATGCCCCGCTTCCGTTCTTTATTCATCACACTGACACACATACACAGAGAAGTATGGTGAATGTTTTTCCTAAAATGCTTGGGGGAAGGGCACCATTTCTGTTGTGGGACTGGGCCAAATTCTGACACAGGCTACAAAAAGTTATTTTTGGAGGAGCTATACCAGACACACAAAATATATATATATACTTTTTAGTCAAACGACTTTAAAATTGAGTTTGTGATTAACTATACATGATTTCAAGCTTTAAAATAATACAATATTTTGATAATGATATCTCAAGCTGCCCATTTAGGCTTTCTCTTTTGAAATATATTTAATGATCTGTGGCTATTAATTATGTATGAAGTTTGGGCTTTTTGATGCTGCATAAAAAAAACTGAGCGAAAAATAGAACTAACTGGGGAAAATGAAACAAATGGGAAACTCGGAAGAAGCAAAGAGTGAGAAAGAAAGCAGACGCTGAGAGGGAAAAAGAGCCGATTTACCTCATGCAGAGTGCGTGCAAAAGTGGCGTGTATATGAAGCTGTAGTGGTGGTTTGTTACCATGGCAATATTGGGAAACAAGGGTGGGTGGAGAGTAGCGTAAACAAGAAACCCCATCGATTTCATGGGCAAATCATCATCCCAAAGTTCCTGTTTTTCCGCTGTAACTGCAGTGGAGTATTTACGTGTGAGGACAGTCCCGAAATTATTTGTGGAGAGGTGAACTCATGAAACCTTGAAAGCTCAGCTACTCTGCAGCTTGTGAAAACATATTTTTTTTTAAAGGTAGTGGCCTCTGTTTAGAGTTAAGCTGTCCTCTTTTTTTTTTTTCCAGAGTTTATCACTGTTTCTCTTTGGGCTGTCTTGCTGTCTCAGCTATCTCACAACATTATCAACATATCCTAGAGGTCTGGGGAACATGTAGCAGAGTCTAAGGATGTTTGTTTGGAGATAGAGAACATCACGATCCCTTGGCTAGAGAAGGTACATTTATCCTGATGTATAAACACATAGTATAAACTGAGCTATCAGATGAATCTATATTGTATATCAACTGAGGTTTTCATTTGGAGGGGAAATTATGGGGGTAGCACGGGACTGAATATGTTTATTCAACATGTTTCGCCCTCCACAACCTCCCCATCCTCCCCATCCTCACATGTTGTCAGTGGCTGGGCCTCTGCATCTGTCATGAAGGACACACATGGGGAAGAGTTCACAGGGCCCCCGCTCTTCCAAACCTCATTTCTGCTCAGACGACTTTGTCCCTGTTTTTTGTCTCGCGACAGGGACTTTCCTTTACTGTCTCCCTCCCAGCGCTCCTGCATTCTGATAACAAGTGGGACCTCAATGAAGTGCCAGCGCGATTAGATTCAATTTGTCCTTCTTTTTTCTTCTTCTATCAGCCTAAAAAACACTTCCCTCCAGAAACAGGTTCATCCCACATCTACAACCTCCTTGCTGCCAGAAGCAGAAAGTCTGTTGGTAATATTCAGCCATTATCTTGCACTGTTTAGAACTGTGATGAAGCAGTCACAAATTTCTTATCTCAGATGGGACAAAGCCTTCATGGGCACTGAGGACAACAGTGTAAACACTGAAGGAGGGAGAGTGTTTCATTGGAATGATGGGCGTCTGTCTGAGCAAACAGGATCTATTTGTTTCCTGTCTCTATTTTGGGAAAATATTTTAAAAGCTTGTTCTTGCCTTGTTATTTTAATTCAAGACATGGATGCATAAGTGCGTCTCACTGACTAATGACAGCTTTATCCTATTTGTCTAAATAGAAATTTGGTGTTTGAGGACTCTGCTTGACAGAGAAATTTATTAGCATTTTTTTCTAATGGGTGAAGCACCCAATTAATATCTCAGATGTGTTGGCAAAGATCCCGAGACTTTGTGATAGGCAGAAAAAACAAGTGTCAGTGTGTTCTTTTCACATTCTGACAAAAGGCATCTGCAAAAGCATGTAGAAAATCTTTAGATAAGGGAGAAGATGATCATGTTGATAATTTAGTTTATCTGCATTTGTTAGATTGACTCAATGGCATAACACCAAGTGTAAGAAGATCCTAAAAAAAATGAAAAAAATGAGAGAGATTTTGCCTGCAGAGGCTGCTAGGTTCCCAGATTAAAAAAGGTGTGTCAAGATGAAGCCAAAGCACACAGTCTGAAATGATATTTGGCTTGGATGTACTGCACAAAATGCCTAAATCACAGAAGATCCATACAGAGGGGCCAGCGGGATGTGAAACTTGGTTGACCTATTTCTTTATTGGCTTGTTAATGTTATTATACGACAGGACAAATCCTTAATGATGGAAGCCTATTCAAAAACAAAAAGTGATGATCCTAACATACACTGTAGCGCCATTATAGAGTGAAGACAGCTATATAGACTTCTCTTTAACTTCTGTTGAGGTGCTTTCACAAGAACATCAAAAGTAAAGAAATGATAAAAGGAGAACATTAAAAACTAAAAACCTCTTAAATAATATAATGTAAAGCTCAGCAAGGTCGCTTCAGAAAATCTCCACACATATTTATTTTATTTGGCATTTTAACATGCGCACACACGCACACAAACAAATACAATAAGAAGCTTAAAAAACAATTAAATATATATCTATATTTATTTCACATATTCTGCAGCATCCTGTTTCTGTCTTCTCATATTCTCAATCACAGTTTTGCAGTGTCTGTATGGTGTGGCTTGGATTTTGCCTGAGGGAACATGAAGAATGAACTCCTTTGGAGTATTATCACTGGAGTACATGAAGAAAAAGTACTTTCAAATACTGTGTCAGTGGATATTTTGTCTAGCTGTGGCACTGGCTGTAGAGTTCGTGTTGACACTTCCAGGCCTTTGTAAACCGTTTTAGCCAGTTAAGTCATTTGTTATTCTCTTGAGAGCCTTCTCTCATCTTTAAGAGCAGCTCCTGCACAAGTCCTTTGTTGAAATTCCCACTTTCTAAAAAACTTTGCTGATTTATTATAAACAACAATGAAGTGGTTCAGTCTTTGCCTTGAAGTGAGTAAACATCTCAGAGACAGGTCTTTGCATTTTGCAGGCTCATATCGAACTGTTTTAGCTCTTTAACCATAAATCTACATTGTTTAAATTTGTGCTGGCACTTTACAGTTTCAGGTGTTTGAATACATTTTTCCGGTTGTTCTGTGCAGTCTTTGTTTCCCATTCATCTATGCATGGAATGAAAATCAGCTTCCTTGAGTTGTGTAACCTCCTGTGGAAAATATCCTTGATAAAAAGTGCATTACAGAGTGATTTAACTAGTTTGCACCGTTATTACATAAAAATTCACCCAGACTGTATTCATGAATGAAAACTCAAGCAAGTTTCAAAAGTCTGCTCATTTATTCTATACAGAAGAACTGTATTAAAACTTGTATCTGACACAGCAGCTTCGCAAACATTGTTCTGATGTCAAGTAAATGTGACTTTGTGTTGGGTTGTGGGCTGGGGGAGCTTTAATCAGCTTTCCTAATCGGCAAACAACTCCAGTTTTGATATGACCTCTCCTTTAATGGCATCTCTTAGTGCTTTTCCTTTCTGTGAAGTTCATTACTGGTGTGCTGGTGTGTAATACTGTAAGCCTCATTAAAGAAATCCCAGGGGTACAAACTCTTCTTCTCAGGGAGAGTGAGTTCAGGATTTGATGTGGTCTCCCCGAGGCTTGGGTGGTATGGTGAAAGGGATTAATGGCGTGACGTCAGAGTGCTCTGACTGGAAAGACTGGCATGATATGCTCACAGAACTGTGCTCACACTGGACAGTATGTTAGTTTCCAATTCCTGCTTAAGCCTGGGAAACTTTAGATGTGGGTACCGAAGGAAGCCAGTGGAAATGAACACCGTGACAGTGGTGTGTTCTGTGGACGACAGAGAGGAAACTGCTTGCTCATAGAGCACCAAACTTATTCACGGTCTTGAATGCTTTCCAGGCTCGCCAAAGAGAACTTTATTATATAACACTCTACCTTTGTTTGCTGTTGCTTTTTTTTTTTCTTTTAAAGCTCATTAGATGTACAAAAACAAAGAACATAGAAGAAACAATGTTGTTCTAAAGCTCAGTGTCAGACTAGATTGATGGATCAACCATTTCCTCATATTCAGGCCATTCTGCAAAGTAAATTATTCAAATGAATTCAGCGGAGCCAGGATGGCTAACACTAACTTTGTGTGAAAGTTCTTTTTTTCAAAGATACGGAGCTCATTTAGCTACGGCTGTTTGCAGAGCGATGGTGATGCTGAGAGAAAAGCAGATTCTTTCTAGATAAATCAAATAATGACTTTGTCTTTTGCCAAGAACCTTCTGACTCTACTGTTGCCTTTATTGAAAAATACTGCCTCAAGTGCCAAAGAATTATTAATAGTTCCAGACCTTTTGATGTGCTTGTGTTTTTGATAACTCTGGTCATGACTCCATTTCCACCTGCATATTCCATACACAACTTGCTGTAGTTAGACTGTTGGAGTTTGGAGTTGGTAACCAGTCCTAATTAAGGTTTTATTTACAAGTGCATCAATATCCTTGTGTCAGTGTTACTACTAACCCAGACTGCCAATGTGAAGTGAGGCTCTTTTTAGAAGACTAGTCTAGACGCTTTTCAGCCAGTGAGCTTGCCGTTGCCAGGCTTTTCAAAAATGCCGGAGGAGTTGCCACAATGCACTCATATAGAATGGCTTATGGCACAAACACGGCACTGTCTGTGTCTGTAGGGACTGTTGATGTGGGACAGCTGCTTTATGATGGTAAACTGCTTTCCTGAAAGCTGGGGACCCCCTGCTAACTCACCAGCATAACCACATTGCATGTGAATTGGCTCAACATGTTGGATTAGCTGGTTAAACGCAGTGATCCTTTATGGCCAAAGTACAATAATGACATTTAGGGCTTTAACACGGCAACAAACCCATTCATTTTTGACCCAGTCTATGGTCTATAGATTCAGCCAATGTCTGTTCTTGGACAAAAGTGAGGAAGACTGCAGCATGCATGTTAATTATGTATTTGAGTGCAGTGCTAATCTGTGTTAGAGGTTCTATGTTTAGATTAAATAAGATTTTGATGGAGAAAAATGTGACAGTGGACATTTTTTTTAGTTTACAGTGCTGATGTTGAAGCTAGACAGTGATATATCTAGATAAATTTCTTTTGTGCATTAGGGTTAAAGCACTTTGCCAAACCAGTGACAGGGAACTCTAGCCAGCTTGGCAAGTGTCTGAGCAAATTAAATACAGCAAGAAAGAAAAGGGGAAAAGCAAGTGAATATTGGGATCAAACCCAGAAATCAAGCAATGTAGGCTTTTTTTTTTTGTTTTCCTCTGTCATGCGTGCACACTGAAACAAAAGTCAGCATCATAGGAGAAGAAGGCTGTGGTAACGAGATGGATGGAAAAAGACAAAACTGGAAGGCTGAAAAAAGAGCTAGAGTGGTTTGAGTAGAAGAGAAGAAAAAAGAGAAAGCGAGAAAATGGAATAAAAATAGGCTCATGATGGAGATGGTGTCTCGATGAGGCAGCCTGCTAACCTCAGAGGCGCCACACTCCCTGGTTTATCCCAGCCCAGTGAAAAGGAGGGGCCACACCACAGATCTTTCTGACTGCTGAGGCTCCAGCGTTCTCTCTCTTTCAGGCTGGTCGTGGAGGGGGGGTATCTCAGACTTTGAAAGACAACAAAGCACTGCTCCCCTTTTGGACAGAAGGGCAGCCCCTCATGCATGAGAGCAGGATCAGTGACATGCTCCCAGTGAGGTTTTGCTTTCCTGCAAGTTTTTCTGTGTGTGTGACTGCTGTCATGGTTCTGATGGTTTAGTAAAGTTACTCACTCAGTGTGGAAGATTGTTGCTACTGAGTCAGAAGCCTGACGTGCGAACGGCCAAGGCAGTATGATTGCATGCAGCAGTGTAGGTCGACTCAATCACAGCAAATTGTGGGTTGATGGAGCACACGTGAACCTGGCAGAAGGTCGGTGACTCGGGGCAAAATTCCACAGGTTTACAATCACTTCCTCTCCTCCTGTGCTCTCCACTGGGATGACTTAATTAATATTAGTTAAGTTTGAAAATCAAATTAAAATCCAGACTCGGAATCGGTGTAATTAGAGATTTCAGCCTGAGGTGATCAGACATCTGAGGCAGCAAGAGAGGGCCTGTTTTTGAGTGCCATTTTAAAGTAAGTAAAGTGGACTTTGTGCTGCATATAAAAACAACTCAGTCTGATCTATCAGGAAGTCTGGCCTGTCATCTGGGGAATATTGACAGACAAAGAAGGGAAGAGAAGTAGACAGCTCAACATGGTCTCTCATCTGGAGGATATTCGGAGGAAAAATATTTTCATATCTGTTTGAAATTTTACATATTAGGTGGATTAAGGGGACTGTACACACATTTCCCTCCCAATTCAAAAACAGACATCTGGATTGCATTAGTCCTTACAGGGAATCTTAATATTATGCTTCTTTAAATTTTTCACTTTACATTCACACAAGGAATAACATTAGCAAGTCATATTAATGTGGACTAAAAGATGTGATCTTCCTTTGGCTTTATCAATCTACAATGATGGAAACGTTGCGTTTTTAAAAGCCACAAAGGTTTCAAGATTCGATTTGCCGATGGGTACAGTCGCTGCTAATGGATACGTTGTACCCATTAGCGACAATTTGAAAATCAAGTCTTTCTTTCATTTTTTTTTGACCAAAGAGCTGCAATTTAGACTGATTTCAGCATTTGGTTCTTCCTTTATTTAAGTGCAGTAAGTTCTGTCTTTCAAAAAACAGGTTGAGAGTTTTTAAAGTTCTTCTATATTATAACATTTTTTATCTGTACACAGTGGATTTGAGTTTCTTTCTCCTGTGGCTTAAAATATATAGAAGAACCCACTTGAAAGCAGTAGAATTATTTTGTAATTCTATCTCTGAAAAAAAAGTCTAGTTTCCCATCCAGACAAATCTGAGAAAAGGAATTTCATGGGAATTTATGCAGAAATTTCAAGTATATCATACACAGACTTCTCTCCAGAATCACGTCTGTTCTGTTGCTAAGACAGAAAGATCTCTGAGATCATTGCATTCGCGGGTTGAACTTTTATTCTAAGCATAAGCTCACAAGAATAAATATTCTTAGTAAGAACCAAAGCCTCACTAGTTTCATCCTGCTGCAAAATTTCCAGTTCCTTAGCTAAAAAACCCAACACCCCCCAAAGAAAGGGGGGAAAAAAAACTTTTTGCAAAGCTTAAAATTAATCTTTCCATTGTCTTTGAAAATGGTTAACCACAAATACCTCGAATACCACAAAATATGTTGCCTTAGGCAAATAGGAGACTTCTGGAAATTCTCATTATCAGATGATGTGGAGCCAACTTTAATTTCTGTCGCCGATGTCACACTGGTGTTCTTTATTTAGTGTGGTCCTTGATAACACTCCTGGGAGTGTATGAAGTTATAGTTTTATTCAAAACCGCCCAATTTGCACTCCGAGACCTCTTCATCTGGTAGCAATCTCCCCGTGAGCAGTTTGAGCCACCAAAAGCCCAATCCATCAGCCACTGTCATCTGCTGCAATGAAATGTGAAAGGGAGTGTAAACGCACAGAGGCTTAATGTTCTTTTAAAATGGAAAATACCTGTTTAAACTTCATTTGTGCATAATTGCTTTTGCGAGTAGAGGAAAATACGAAAATCAATTCAAAATTTCCCTTATTTGTTTTAAGATGGACACCAAGCATTAAATGAAACACATTTTCTCTTTTTAAACTTGTTGCCTGCTCATTACTGTTAGAATAACAGTGGGATTACTGCTAAATGTGCTTATTTCACTCATATACAACAGACAGGCTTTAATTGGTCCCTCTTTCATGTTTCATGAGACTGTCACCACACGGTGTTTGGGTTTGATGTGGAAAATGAGCACCAGATTGCATAAACTCCAATGCAAACAGGGAAAATGGGTGCTGAGCGCATGCAATGTAAGTGATTGTTGCCAGATTAGATGCACCATATGTATTCTTTCAAGAGAGCACACTGTATATCCTTTTTTATGAATTCCTGCTTAAGTCATCTTATAGTGGAGCCACATTTACCTACAGCTAACTGGTTCCATGCTTTTTAATTCAAATTGTCTCGTGCCTTTGGAAAGATGATAACAGCCCATCAGGTCATAGAAGGACAGCGCAGCCCTCAGCTATCTCCCACACAAAAAACAACTCATATTTGCTAAACTTTAAAGACTAAGACCTGGGATAAAAGGTAGTATTATCTGTCTGTCTAAAGAGATGAAAAACAGTCTAAGAGCATGTGGTCTTTTCACTCCTGCCCCGAGGACCAGGCATACGGTCAATGCTGTAGCACGTCCCCTCACGAAGGTCAGTGGAAGGCTGCGTCATGAGATTATTGGATGCAGGATGTCTGCCTTACTAGAATGAGAGAAAGGAAATGAGAGGTGTCTTGATAAAGCCATTTAAAATGAGTCAGACAAAAGTAAATGAGCATCTTGCGCCATTCACTTGTGGCTTATGTTGAGATGAACTTACTTAAAGGAAAAGGATATTATGTGGATACAGAGATTGGAGGGGAGGGTGGGGAGTGAGAGGCAAAAGGGAAAGTAGAACAAGCAACTGACAATGAGAGAGCAAGTGAGAGAGACCTTCTCGCAAATCACAGCTGTTGGAAACACAAGCCGACTCACAGTTTTTTCAACCTTATTAAATATCTCCAGTAGAGGAACGAGGGCTGTGGAGTTGAAGTGGTCCTTTGATATACACAAGACAGAATAATAACAGAGTTGGTTGTAGTGCTTAGTCTGTTTACCCAGTAATATTATATTTCAGATAATTTTATTAGACTGATGCATCCAAAAGATATTAAGAGCCAAAGATCAAGGTCAACGAGTGGCTGTTGTCCTCCAGCCGCAGGTAACTCTACTCAGGCCTAATTAGATTTTTTAAAAATTTATCGGTGAATGGATTTTATCTTTGACATCACCAAGATGTCCTAGAGTTTTGAAACTGTATCAGGAAATCATCATATCACTATGATCGTGGGGGCTATTTTAAGCACTGCTTGTGCAAAATTTGTAATTGTTTAAAAAATAACTGGCAAGACTTTCCGGACCAGAGGGATCGTACTCCCTGAGAGGCTACGTTGAGATGCTGCATTCAAGTTTTTGCTTGAATATTCATGTTATGGTATTAACGTAAAGATTTATCAGAGATGACTATTGTTTGCACTTATGTAGCAGCACAATAAAATCATGCAGTACATTGTGCAGGTCTTTCACAGTTTGAGTGTTGAGAACCTTCTCTCTTTGACACAGAAAACTCTGAAAAAGCTCAGGAACAGCCCAGTGCTTTATGTAGATGAAACTGGCCGGCCCTTTTGGTCCTCTGTGTTTTCTCATTTACGTGAATGGTTTTACCAGGGTGGGTTGAGACCCAGCAAGTAGCCAGGAGTAAGCAGCTGCTTCTCATCTTTGTCTACATGCGCGTTTGTTATGGCTCCACTCTGATTGGGTATCACATAACTCCCTTGTATCTCCTGAGCCCTTTGAGACTGTGTTATAGACTTTGGCTTTTTCATTAGGGCACCAGAGAGATCTCTGAACTGAATTCTATAGCTCATAGTGGAGCATATTAGAACTACATAGCCACCATTTATTGTTTTGATAAGCTAAATAAACACTGACTAGAGATAGAAAAAGCACCATAAATAATGTAGTTGTTGAATTGCTGTGTTTTATTGTAGTTAAAATTTATTGGACTGCTTTTTTAAAGTCATATGTGTTAAAAACACTGTTATTGAAATTCAACTTTCATGCAAGAGTTCAGCTCAAGCTCCAAGTTTTCAAACTATGTTGTATAAATTCATCATTATTGGACAGCCACTGTTTAGCCATCATTCAGCATGAAATCTCCATTTCAGTCTATCGCTGCTTGCTAAGGGCCTTTCACCCTTTCCCTCTTGTCAGGGTCCAGTACCTCAGATATAAACCTGGTCTCAGGCCAGACTTAGACTTATATCTGTTTCTCTGTTTTGTAAGCTGGCCCCTCCGCTTCCCGCATCCTGCACAGCAGTCCTTAGGTTGTTTGTGAAATGGAAGTAGCACAGGACTCCTCTGGGACATAACAGAGAAGCCAAAGTCTGTAGCCTCCTCACCTCTGTGTTCCTGGAGAGTCTCCAGTGGCTTGGTGAACAGTGGGCTTGCTCTACAGGTCTTTAGACTTGTTCTATGTGTGTTTGTCCGAGATGGAGCGCGGCCCTTATGTTTGGGTGGGTTTTTGACTTATTTTTTTTCTCTGCATTAGTCAGAGATGTCACACTGAGTTAGGCCAGCAGCCTAATGAGATCTGGCTAGACAGGAGAACAATATTTTTCTTTAGATTGCCCTAAAGTTCCAGTGGCTGAAACGAAGACATGCTGCCATCTGCTTCTTTCCTTTCCTCTTGCACCTCTGCATCATAGTTTCATGCTCCATCTTTGCATCTCTGCCTTGTACAATGTGACTAAAGGAGCCATTAATGCATTAATGCATTAATTTGGAATATGTAGATACTTTTAGTTTATCTCGAGCAGATAATTTCTGGGATATGATTCATAATCGATTCAGCTGTGATTTATGCAGTTTCTCATTACACATCACACTGTTGCCAAGAAATTTAACCTGTCGCATGATTTCAATAACTGGTGTATGGATGAGGCTTCATTGGCTTTAAAATTAAGGTTGACCTGCTCTCGGACTATCCATACTCAAATTCTAGTGGTTCCAACAATTTTTCTCCTGGTTTGATTGTAAAGTAAAAATGTTGGTTGCAATCATGCACGCCTCCTGACTGGCTGGTTTGGGTGGCTACGTGTTTTTTTGAGCATCCGTCTCAGTCCAGAGTTGCACAATAACCAGGTGGGAGTATTAGTGATCAGGCATAGATGAGAGCAGCACAGTTGGGTTGCCAGCTTTAGCACAAATTCCATCAACACTCTTATGCTGTCTATCAGCTGCACTAATCTGAAGCTGACAGTTGCAAAAATAGGGCCGTTTGATGGCATATCACCCTTCACCCTTCACACAGTCCAGGGAATCCCTTTGTTTTAATCCTGCAGTTGTTCCCTTGATCGAAAACAAATGTATCCCTCATCACTGCTGTCATAAAAATCAAAATTCCTCATAATGGATCAATCTTCAGATATCATTTTTCACGAATCTTAAATGAATTAGTTTGAATGTAAATTCAGTCGTTGGTAACTTTTCACAGGATGAACAAGTTATGAAACATACATTATGAAATGAAGACACTGCAGCCAGCCCAGCAGCAGCTGTTTTTAATTGATGTTTTAAACACTAGGTTCTTTAGATTTCAAGGAGTTGAGGAAAGGTAAGACACACTAAATTAACTTCTGGCATTGGATAAATATATGTTTAGGCATAATTTATAATTTAAAATTAAAGACATGAAATAGGCATTTGAGTGGCAACAGCACACATTAGACACATTTTTTCTGTTCTTGACTGGCCACAGATCATGAAGGTATGTAGGACCAAAGATTAGGGGTCAGAGAATGGCCAACAGTAGTCTAAGCAATTCTCCAGGGCATTAGGCAACTATTGTATTAGACATACTCTCTACACGAAGCTTTAGTCCAGGTTTCTCAATCAAAAGAGATTTTTCCAAATGGAACAAGAAGAAATGCAATATTGAGAGGGTCTTTCCTGAAGTCTTCTACCTCTGCTGTTCTCTCCACTTCAACTTTTATCTTTTTTGTCTGACTCTGCTGTGATCTGTTATATCCATTAGCCTGAGGAGGCCTGTGGCTCTTTGTCTGAAGGAATATGTCAAACTGTTAGCAGTGAATGGTCTATTGGCACATAACATCATGCAGAGAATTGAAGCATGGATTTCAAAAAAGTGACCGCTTAAAGGCTGACAGACAAAGTTAATGCAGTCTGTCAGCCAAAAACCATGGAGACTGTTTTTCTCAGCTTTGACGTTCCAAAAACCAGACTAAACTCATTAGTTTGTAATTTGCAGATTAAAGCCAGGCACAATTTTATTAAAAAAATGTTTTATCATAAGTGTTCAGAAGAAATACTGAAGATACTTAATTAAGATGTAAAAGAAACAACTCACATCACTCACTTTTCAAGTCTCAGATATCAGTGTTGATATAGTTTTGTGCTTTCATACATTCCAAAAAGTGTTGAAGCAAATTAGTGTCACTTAAAGTAGGTTGTATATTTTCAACTGGATGACCATTTTGGGATCCTCTGACAGATGGGGGTAGCTTTATGGTTATACAAAGAGCATATGCTGTAAGCAGAGGAAGTTACTGTGCTGAAAGAGAAGATGCAATGAACTGACTGAGCCAAAGGGATGCCTTGATGTCCAAATGACTATACCAGAAACCAAAGGGGAGAGAGAGGTTAAAAGGTGCAAAAAACTGACTTCAACTTTAACGTAACACAATATTTGTGAATCCACTTACTTGCCAGTGTCAGTGTACACCAGCTACTTCAAATAAAATATAAATGCATTAAAGGAGATCTTAATCTAAAGTCAGTGCCATGAAGCATTCAATAAATTCTTGACATACTGCAGTGAATTTGGGTGACTGTTAAGCCTCGTCTTTGTTGGTTTGTATGGGTGGTTTGTTATTTCCGTTGCTTCCTCCGCTCTTTCCAGATCCCCGTTCTCTGTCCCGGCTCCGTTTGGCAGCACACATTGTTGTGTTGCTTGTGGTGTCAAGCAGCAGGTCCACCAAAGCCATCCAGAAGGCAGGCCCCAAAGCGTGAGAAAAGACTGCTGTGTGATTGGATTAACTTTTGAGCGCCACATTGCTTAATTAATGAAAATGACCCGGGAGCAGAGAGTGAAACCATTGTCTGTGCAGTGACAAAGTCCCTGCCCATCAACAGTATCCTTAACAGGATTTCACAAAGTATGCCAGGCGTTCTTAATTTGTTGGCTTAGACCACTGCAGAAGGGTCCTGGCAGCTGAAATGTCGTCTTCCCTTTGCAAAGCCAAAATTTCAAATACTATCCATTAGGATCAGCAATGTCAATGACAAGTTGAACTTTAACTGGCTTTTGTTCATGGAAGTAGCAAATTTTGTAGTAGAAGAGGCTTTCCACTCGACTTTCCCACTCCTCTTTGAACTGCAAAAACACTGTCCAGTGATTTAACAGTTGTTTCCATTGAGCCAGCCAGCAACCTACACCTGCAGATTGTGTCACAGTTCAATGCATTTGTTGCACATGTGACCAGTAGCTATTTTTCACTTGATGATGTGCGAGTTCCTTCTTCTTTCCATCCTTCTTTCTTTCTTTCCTCTTTAATTTTCCTTTAGCTTTCTTTCAGTTTACTATTTAAATGTAGGCTGGCATTGTGTGAGGGTGATGACCCTGCACCGTCTTCTGAGAGTTTCCTCAGAACCAGTGTGACCAGATTACTTTACATTCCTCAGTGCTGAATGGGTCTCTGGAAACGATTACCTGGTATTACCTCAAATCAAAGACTTCTTCCTATTATCTCAGCAGGATCAGTCAAAGACAGCCGTTCTGTGACTGCCAGCTAAGATGTTAAAATAACACCGCATACCTGTTCCCTTGACAACCAAAACATGCTGTTGCCGTCAACCAAAAAACCAAACTTACAAATGTTTAAAGCAAATACAGCTACATGTGTTGAACTGTTTTGTAAAACCAGCGTGCAATGTTATATGCTAATTACTCTTTTTAAGCTTAGCTTAAGACAGCTCTATGGATGCAGTCACTATATTTGTTATTAAAGACAAAACACATTAATCCAGCCTGAGGACCAGAGATAATGCTAAACAAAGCAGCTGCTAAATAATCAAAGAGAAAGTCACGTTGAATGCATTATGCCACTGAATGTACTCACAAAGATAGGCATGCAAACTTGCCTGTGTGCGGGTATCCCCTCCCCCCGCCTCACAAAAAGCACAGTCCACATACACAGCAGCCAAATTAGAGGAAAAGTTGGAAACAGAAAATAACTTTTAGCCAAAATATGAGAACGAATAATGGATCCCTGGATTACTCGGATCCCTGGCAACACATCAGCCATGTCTGAAGTGGACTGGAGAAGCAGTTGTTGGGAAATCGAAAAACAGATACATGGACTCACACTTACATACAGAGATTCCTTCGTTTATTAGTGAGATATTAAACTCTGTGCAATTGTTATTTAACATAACTGCAGCGAAAGAATCTGCAAAAGAATCTCAAATCGGTCATTTCTTTCAATTATACCCCAAACCTACACTAATACCATACTCACACGTGCACAAACTCACTCTTTCGCTGCAGCCTTATGTGTCAGTCACTGCTAACAGCTACCGAGAGTAGGTAAATATCCCTCAATGCGTTTTCATGTTGATGAAGATGTGTCAAACACAGAGGTATGCTTTGTTTCTGCAGGATGTAGAAGACAGACATAGTCTTGTACACCTAACAGGACAACTGGTAAACGAAAGGAAAGCTTATAACTCTAGCAAATGAAGTGCTCCCTGTATGCATGTGTGTGTTTTTCACTTCTTTACATCCAGTCACGCATGGTTAGTGTATTGCTGTGGGACAAACATGCAACTCATTGCCTGCGTGAGAAGAGTTGCCTCAACCCTTCTCAACTGTAAACTGCACAAGTTTGGAGAATGAAACCACAATGTTTTCAGAAATGGGGACAAGCAGTGGTTGTTTGTATGAGATGTATAAAGTATATCAGTTACTATATTGGTTTACGAGGATATGCATATCACTAGATTATGTATGTTTGAAGTTGTTCTCGCATGCTTTTTACTATAATCTGAAAACTGCCTTTTTCCTCTCAATGCCTTTCTAGACTTTTGTTATTCCCCCCCCCAAGTACTCATGGTTTCAAGTTTCTCCTTGGCTTACAAAGAACTGGAAATCTCTGAGCTTTTGAATCCATCTGGAACAATGAACTTCTCATGCTCCGAGATAAAGGTTTTGTTTCTTGTTAATTCAGTGGATATGCGTTCACAGCTTGATTTCTGTTGATTTTCAATGATTAGAGATTGATTTGTTCATTAGAAGTTGTTGTCCTTTTAAAAGAAAAGGAGAAAGTAAAGTATTAGAGGGACAAAGCTGCATGAACTGAGGGGTTCAATTTTAAAAAGAGGGGATTTTATACATAAAGTACCTTCGCCTTTTAAATTAACTTAAGCCATTTCTTTGGTTTCTGCATTTTGAACTGGTGTTGAGTCCCTTGCTGCTTATAGTAGGGCCTCTCTCTTTAGGGAAGTGAAAAACAGCTCAAAGACAAATGAGCTACTTTATCCATAGTACTATGAACAGAGTTTCTGGGCAGCTTGCCCATACAAGTACATGCCTAGGTCTCTAGTTCTCTGAGTGCAACAGTGGTTCATAAGATATTTGTGTGTGTGTGTGTGTGTGTGTGTGTGTGTGTGTGTGTGTGTGTGCGTGCGTGCGTGCGTGGTGGTATGCTCTCTCTCTCTTGTTCTCTCTCCCTTTATATATATCTATATGTATCTATATATAGATGTTTATCTATATATAGATACATATATATAGCATGTCTCAGCATATGCAATGAGTCTTAGGAAACAGGGAAAAATGCTGAGATATTCTAAATTACTGGGTTGAAAATTAGTGGCAAAATATCTTAAGGAGTGATGAATCCAAATGTAAATTATGTTGGTTCAAATTAATGTCAATATTGTATGGAGGAGACCATGACAGAGTCACTGTGTACAGCCACACGGTGGAGGCTTTGTCATGGCTAAGAGCTGCATTTTAGCCAGTGGTGTTGGGGATCATGTATTCCATACATGATGGAATTATAGATACAGAAAAGTACCATCAGATTTTGATCCACCATGCAATGCCATCTGGAAAGCATCTGATTGGCACCAGCTTCTTTTTTCAGCATGACAATGATCCCAAACACACTGCCAATGCAGTAAAAGCATACCAACACAATACACAACAGAACACTATCAGTCTTGGACTGGCCTGCACAAAGTCTCCACTTCGACATTCTTGAAGCAGTGTGGGATCATCTTGACAGAGAACAGAAAGGCAGCCAGTATCTAATGAATAGCTTTGAATGTCCTTCAAGAAGCCTGGAGAACTATTCCTGAAGACTACCCAAAGTAATGACAAGAAAGCTTGCTAAAGAGAGTTCAGACTTTATTAAAGAATAAAGTGGATTGTAGCAGATATTGACTTTCAAGCTTGTTACAATTGTATAAACTCTGTTTTATCTTATATACTCTATTTCCACTGTTTTACTCTGTACTTTTGATGTTCTTCTTCCAGCAGGCTTCTCTGACAGGAAAGGACTTTAATCCCCACTGTAATTGAATCTGTTGTGAGGAAAACTTTAATGAGATGTTAAAATTTGTGCTTGATGGTTTTTAATAGAATTGTTTCTTTGTTTCATTCTTATATGTCATAATTTTGATAAATCCTTATATGAGATTTTCATATATTCAAAATGCATATTAAACTGTAGGTATGTTGATTTATGATTCTCAAGGCAGGTTTGTCGCACATATGGTCCTGTGTAAAATAATGTATGATGCTGAACTTACTCTAGGTGGAGTTCACTGGTTTTGTGAGACAGGAGGTATCCTCCTCTGTCGAATGTGTTGTCCAGACAAGGTGTGAAAAGAAATTTTACAATCGGAAGTCTACAATCTGTGTCCAACGTTGTCAAGATGAGAGTAGTGAATAGGTTCTATTCCCCCGGTGGTCATTTTTAGCTCACAGCACACTTGTGGTGGGATAAGCACATATTGCTCAGCTATGACCTACTGTTTAAAATGTACTTCGTAAAAATGTCAGTTAGAGGAAAAGCATTTATCATTTCCCTGAGTCCAACGAGAAAACACATTAGAAACAAATGGTAAGTGGAGAGAGCCTCACACTTAGGTTATGTATTAAACAATGCAGGGTAGGTATAAGCACAGCTCAACTGCTAATATATCTAGCGTCCCTGCTTAATCTAAACAGCTGTACTAGTTAGACAATGACACAGAGATGTGTTGAAATAGGAATGTTTAAAACAGAACTAAACAACTATAACCCAGGTGTGAAACTGATGAGTGTGACTCTGTGGAAATGTTTCAGTGAGCTGAGAACATTTCAACCTTTGCATGGACTCCTGAAAAACACAGAACATGGTGGGAGAACATTTCTGGTGGATGGTTAAAGGCAACAAAGTCTTGCAGCTGTTGTGTTTTTAGTGGCAGATGTGTTCACACCTTAAGGTCTACCCAAAGTCCTTACATGTCACAGCGACATGTTTTATAGGTAAATCTAAGACACATGTGAGATATGTTTAAAAAAAAGTGGGAATTAAGCAGGTAAAATAAAAAACAAAAAGCATACACACTGTCTTGCTATTATGACTAAAGATGTGGACAGGATTAAATTGAATGACGACAGTATGCCCCTGCTTTGCTTAAAAATAATCCGAACAGGGTTTAAAGCTACATGCCATTAATTTACTAGATCAAAGTGGCTACGAAGCGGTTTCTTCTCATGTATGTGTCAAAGTCACTTAAAGATAAACAATTGTCACGGCTAATGTGCCTTGTTCACCAGTTTCCAAATAAAGCAAAACTAAATATTGCTGTTTAATGTAAACTCTATCTATCTGTTGTCACTGACATAATCCTTTTGAGACTGCCTGATTTACAGCACTCTAAAATAAATAACTGTACCTACTATGTGTTTGATATATATCTAATATAGAACATACTGTATTGCTTGTGAGATTCAAAAGATATAGAATGCTTCATGCTGGGTTTGTTTTGGGGGGGATTTAGGATCATCTTTCACACCTGCTGTTTGAGCATAAAGCAAGAAAATATTTATTTTTTTGAAAAGATACCAGCTTCTCCACATTGGGAGGAAATTATATGTACCCTATAATTATCCTTCTGGGGGATTGCATGAAGCAGTGGAGCCATCCCAGTCAGACAGGTCAACAGTCAGTCACTGGGCTAAGACACAGAGAAGGACAACCATTCATGCTCACATTTACAACCATGGACAATTAGGGGTCACTCATCTTTGGAATGTGGGCTAACTTCTGATTTCACTGTCACAACCACGTGCTCAGTATTAAACTCATATATATAACATATGTGATAACAAAAAAGTAGATTGTGCTTTGCGTAATTTTGATTTTAAAGGTCAAAATTAAAATGAAAGCATTGCATCATGTAGTTACAGTACCATAACTAGGTTTACTAGATCAGTGCGCATGTTTGAAACTGGCTCATAAAACTCTGAGACTGCCTGCTGCAGAAGTGGAGAGTGGTCACAGGCCACACAGCAGTTTCATGCTGCCTGTTCCTTCAGCACATTTCCTCACTTTTCTATGTTCATTGCTAATATTGTCATTAGGACCAATGGAACAGCCGGCTAACATGTTTTCACAGCCGGCATGTGACATCATCACATTTCAAAAGCACCTCATAAACCCAAAGGCTAAGGTTGGTTCTGGGAAAGCTTATAGCCACCTCTCCTCCCACCTAGTCATTGTCTCTGCAGTGACAGTGATCTAAGAGAGCATGAATGATGAAAGCAGGTGAAAGCAAAGTACAAAGTAAAGGAGATTTAGAAATATCTTTTTAAAACTAGATTTCAATAGTACTGCCGTATCTGTTTTTGTAAAGGTATTCCTTCTTCTTCTTCTTTTTTTTATACAATCCTAAATGTTCTCACTGGGCAAACTCTGTGCCAGGCTGTTCAGCGGGGAGAAAATATTATTTTTTTCTGCCATTAAAGAGTTTCTGGAATGTCTACAAATAATCCTTCCTTTATTTAAAAAGAGAGAGCGTAAGAGAGAGAGAGAGAAAATCCACCTCAAACAAAAGGGGGGAACAAAATCAAACAATAAAAGCTCATAAAAGGCAAATCTCTGGTCAGCCAAAAGGTTTTATGTCAGTCCAGAATCACAATACCCAAAACTTCTTATGTGCAAAGTGTTTTTTCCAGCAGTATTGTCCTTTAAACCTTTAAGCAAAGGCCACACAGTGTGCAGAACAAAAGGGGAAATATCTGTAAAAGTGGCACTTTGATCTCCAAAGCAAGCAAACTGTTTCCCCACAAAACTGCTTAATGGGGCTAAAAAAGAAAAGGCAATAATGGTCATCCACGTGCGCTTAAATAGCTTACTGGCTTGATGAATGATGTGCACATGGTCCAAACAGATGCCGATTTAATTTCTCTTGAATTAATGATCACAAAATCTTTTGGCTCATCATTTTCAGTTTCTCACTTTAGAATTAAATAAATACAAATTGCTGGTATGGGGATTTTGATCTGAAGCTTAATTTACATCTTTTAGAATATTTCATTACTGCACTCTTTATCTTACAGGAAAAGAGGAAAAACTGGCCTGTTGGGCAGAAAATTTAAGCTTTTCTGATTTAATTAAAAATGTTAGGGGAGTAATAGTCCTTTTGCATAGTTAATAATGATCATCCAGTCCAACTTTAACCAATGCATCTGTTATTCTTAGTTTCACTGGTTCCTCACTCTGAAACTTTTCCTTTCGAAAGTGGAGGAAATCCCTCTGGGAGATCGTTGATCAGCTTATTGTACCCTACACACAGAGCTAGTTTCCCCTCCAAAGAATCTATCATGTGACATCTGAATCCTAAACCCATCAAATGAGCTTAAGATATACTGGCGAACCAAACTTGGAGAGATCCCATGACTTGCCAGTAATCCAGAGTCCCCATTTCCCTTTGGCTTTTTGGATTACAATATGTTTTCTTCGTGCCATTTTTCCCTTCTGCTATTAACACTTAAACGTTCCACAAGGCCTTCGGTTTCTTTATGAAAGCCACAACTAATCCCTCATTACCCCACATTCAGGCGTTTATTGAAATGTTTGCAAGCGTTGTATGTGGTCTCACTGGATTAGTGGATTCAGCAGTTCACAGCTGAGAATTTTACACATGCATCTGTGATGCATGCAGGGAGATAATGCTTCTTCTTATAGAGGCTCTTTGCAATGACCTGTGCCATCTCGGGTTATGTTTTATATTCTTCCATGAGTCTCTGCCGTCATACTGATCTATGAAAGTCATGGCCCTTCACAGCAGCCACAGTTTTGCGAGATGCTGCAACTGTTTGCACTTGAAGGGAATAGACCTTAGTGTGCTGATGTAATCTATCAAAGGGAAGAAAAACATTGTATAGTTGTTAGTGAATGAGCCCTGGAAGGCCCCAGCGTCAGAGGAAACTGGAAACAGGGGGATAGAGATTTTTTTTTTTCAGACTTTGGCTTTACATTTCTCCGCTCTTTTCCTCACATTTTCTTTTTTCCCAGTTTCCTTTCTTTGTAAAAGGGTACAAAAATTGCCCCTGGGCTCATCATACAATGCAGCCTTTCACACTTTGAGACGAGTATGACTGGCAGATATAAGTTGCTGTTCAATGTTAAACAAAACCAGTTGACAAAGGAAGATTTGAGACAAAAGAAAAACCCTAAGACTAAAATCCATGAGCACGTGGCCACATAATGGCTGTGCATTATCTTGAGCATTGTTGGTGTTTTTTAATGTGGCTTCATTTCTCAACCCAGTTAGTCCAATAAAGACAAAACGTCAGCAGTTTTTTTAAACCATAATGGAGTTCAGACCATACTTTTACTACCCTGCCAGTGACTAATGAGTCTTGAGGTCAATAGATTAAAAGAATTTAAGATTTCCATGCCACATCCCTAATTTGATGATTTCCCACTGAAAACTAAAACCAGAAGGTAGGCTACAAAAATATGGGACCAACACTAAAGCTTTAATGTCTCTAAGCTCTTCTGCATTTGTTCTCAGGCGTTGAGTTTTCCTTAAGACAGTTATGTCATAAGGAAGGATGCCATGCACGCTGTGTCTCCAGCACATTTTTCTCCAACTGTTATACTCGATTCAAACTCTGCTTTTTATATCCCGTGACCCTGCTGAGTTGAAATAGATAATGCCTTTTTATCTTTTTTTCAGAATTAAAAAAAAAACAAACTTAAATGACCCTTCACTTTTATGTCTCAAATGGGGGAAAAATAAATCTCTCTTACTTTCTTTTCATCTCACACAAAATGATTTTTATTTTTATTGGGTTGCTTATTTGTTTAACCTTTCAGCCTTTCTTTTATTGTCTGGCTTGCTTAGAGCTGCTCGGTCACCGGCATCGGTTCACCCACTATCCACTAAATCACTAACCCCATGGCAGCCTCGCTGATTTCGTCTGGCGCTTCTCCCACTTCAGAGAGACACCAGAAACATTAGACAGGGGTGTGTCTTTGAGTCTTTCAGGCAGTTTATCCTTCTTACTACAGGACTTAGATTGCTTAGTAGCCCCTGTCATTAAATATTGTGCCCATCACTTTGATCTGGTCAAGGTCTGCCTTCTTCCTCTCTATGTGCTCCACCGCTTTGATGACCTCTCATGTATTCCTATACTGAAATATCACTATGACTTCTGTTATCTCCAAATGAGGATACGCCTAAACTTCTAGACTAACACTGAGCTTGAAATATACTGACAGTTTTATATCAGCCATGGGCTTTGTAGAAGTACAAAGGAGCTTCTTACATGCTTTGGTCATTTTTCATGGAACAGGTGCTGAGAGAAATGGTTCAGATTTTTTCCTCTAATATAAAAACCATATGAGGATTAATCTGTATTTTAGAAAAGGACAAATACCTGCATGGAAACATACATTTGATCAGAGTTACAGTGTTTTGCAAAAGAACAGAAACAACTAAATGACTGTTCTGGCAAATTTTTTCATTCAACAACTTATCAAAGATATTTTGTGAGTATAGTCACGTCCCCTCCACCCACATTTGTCCAAATCAATGCCTGATTTGCTTCCTGTGAAGAGGCACATTTAAAATTAAGCAATACACCAAACTATCTCATTAAGTGGCAGCAAACTTTTACTCCATGCAAAGCTGGACTCTTTTGGCTCTTGGCCTTTTTTTTTCACATTAAGAATCAGAGCGCAGCTAGTTTGGTAAACAAGATTAAAGAAGAAAGCTTTATATGATTTCTGGCTATTAAAGTAAACATTTACTTCTTTCAGCTCGCAGTCAAATTTGGCTTCCGTTCAAAACAGATTTCCATAGCACATGGCTGATCTTTAATCTTTTTCTGTGTTCATTTCAGAAATACTAAGTGCACCATAACATCTTTACCATCCTCCCTTTCACTCAGTTGCATAGAAAAGGAAGAGTAACGGTGACCTTTGACTGTTGTTGTGTCTGTTAGGTCAGGCAGTCCTCACACCCTGTGACACATTCCACTCCTGCCAATAAATCTTTCCTCATGAATCAAACTTTGATTTATTTATGCCTTTGTCATAGGGTCTAGAGTCAAAGTGCTCAACAGAGAGTCAAAGAGGTTAGTACTCGGGTCTCCCAGCAGGATATGATACATTATCACATCCATTTCCTGTAATGTCTGTTAAAACCGCTGTAATGGGTTAATTTGTTTAACTATTATGCGTGTGTTTGAAAGCCTAATAATCATGGTTATAAACGACATGTTTAACTCAACAATAGCACGTGCAGCACACAAGAACTAATGTAGAATAATGAGCTTCTTAAACAGGGCTACATGTAATTGCAATCAGAATCAGCAGTGTGACCTGCTTTTTCTGATTTTCTTTCTAAGAGCTGGAATTAACACATTTTGTTTTTCACAGTTAAATAAATTGTTTAATTTTACAATTTTGCCCAAACTGCACTAAGTTACAGGAGCCTCTCTCACGGAAGCACCTAGAAACAAATGTAAGTTAGTTGGATCATTTGCCAGCATGTGTATAACTTCACCAGAAAGCTGGACATCAACCTTTTGACTTTTTCAATTGTATGTAAAATTTTCTTCGTAATTGCTTTCTCCTTTGCTAATACCGAGGCTGCTGGCTTATGGCTGGCTTTGTTAGCTTCTTTAAAATGTCCATGTTCAACTTAAGTGTCTGATTAGATTTGTTTTTTGGAACGTTTTCCACTGGTTTGCTTTGGCAATTTTTGTATCTTCACTCAGATTAAAGAGCTTTCATACTAACAACATGTTAGTGTGTGTACACGACTATTTGTTCAGCTCATAATCTGACATATGTGAGCCTGACTGGCTGGTCAACAGTCCTGGACTGGAAATCAGGCAATTCTATCTAGTCATCAGGTGGATCTCATAAAATACAATTTTTAATGTTTACTATGTTTATTACTCATATATGCATGATTTTCTGTCCAAATAAAGACATAAGCAAAAAATATTTCCTGCTTATATTCAGTACTAACAACTTTTAGCTTTGTTAAATGGAAAAACTTGATATTGTTTTATAGCTGATGAATTTTGTCAAGAAAAATTAAGCAAGTATAGTTTAAAATAATGTTTCTGACAAATATAGTGTTACCATGCATGTAGCTAGTAAAGCTTAGATCAGATATAAACTATGTGCGCCTGTTGGCCAAAAAAAAAGTAAAAGCAGAACTTCTAACTTAATTTGAACATATTCTGAGATTTAAAAGAAGATTTTTTTAATCTCATGTTTACTGCCTAATTTTTTAACTAAAATAGTGTGGTTAATATTGAGCTTGTTAACTTCAAGCTGTCATTTAAATTTGACTTTGCTGCATTATTTTAACATTCTGTTTTAATCGTATCATTTGAGCATAACATGGCATGCATTCGCTTTCAAAAAAGATGTAAGTTTCACTTGTTTAAAAACTAATCTCTGACTCAAAAAATTGAGTGGATCAGCAATACTGAAGTTCCAAGAGTATCAAGGAAGCGAGGAGTAAAGAGACACTGACATCAGCACAGAAACTGCTTGGCTTCCAGCTGGAAAGATGTCTGCTGCTAAAGGATTCTCCAGAGAATGGCATCCATAAGAAGCTGGCGATGATGAAGCTGTGCTGGCAGCTGATTATCTGTTTTCACACAAGAAAGGATTTGAGACTAACCATAACCCCGAGACATGTGTTTAGCTCAAACAATGTCCTACCATAGCCAAACTAAAAGCAAAAGTTCACATTGAACTTGCTGAATGTGTCTGCAGATAAGTAGATGATAGATGACGACCCGTTTACCCCTTCTGTACGTATGATGTATGCATTCAGTTATAATGATTTTCCTCTACCATGCCCCTGAGGTCACTTAAACTCGGTGCAGTTTGTTCAGTTTGTTATATAATTTTCATCACTCATAGAACAACTAACCACAAATTGAGATTAAATTAAACGCCAATGATGAGGAAATGGGATTTCAGCGTATTCAATGAAGCATTGACTCCAACAACTAAATGACAGAGAGTGAATGCTGCAGAACCGTAGCAAAACATATTAAAGCATGAAATAAGATGTGTTTTTTTTCTTCACTAATAACCGGGTTACTGTTTGTGGTTTATTTGAAGATCATTTGCTGGTCTGAGACTCTCTGTAATATCATACCTCAGAACATCAGAGGAGTCTTTAATTACAAAGTTCGAACAAAATTTACTTGGATCATGGGAGAACGCAAAAGACTCCAGGGAGCAGTTAGGTGCCACTTTATCTGTGATTTATATTAGCCTTCCTTTTTTTCCTATGCCATAATTCACCTATCTGCGTCAATGTCACTGTTATTGATGGAGGCTCTCACTGACACACCAGTGGCGGGTGGCTGGATAACAGATGAAAGACGGAATAGATGGTTGCCAGGCTGAAGGTCATGAAAGGGCAGCTGGACATTTGGCTGACCTGTGACCCAGAACCTCACATGTTATTCAGAACTTTTTGTCTATTGGGATCAGATTAGGTATGCTTTGTACCCCTTTGTGTGTAAATCACACACAAACATGACTCTCACAAACACCATCTTGTATTGTCTGTATAGGTGGGCTGGGACACTTGAGACATCTCAATACTGAAATCTTGCGAAACGTATCCAGTCTTGTCATCGACATGTGCTGTTTTACGTAACACAAACAACACCAGCAACACAAAAAACAGAGAAGCTTTTTAGAAGCTTTGTGAAGTGTTACCGCCTCAAAAAACACAGATAAATTGTGGTTTCAGTTCTTATTAATTCACAGAGAATGTAGCCTGTTTGTTGACAGGAAGGTTTTGACTTCAAGAAGCAGAAAAACAACTTCATTGATTTATTTGTTTATTCAGTCAGTCGTGTTTTTCATGTGTTTTCATTTTAGGTCAACAAAGGTTTTTCACTATCATTGTCCTATCTTTAGTTGCACAGTTTTTCTTGAATAAAAAACAGCTCATTCGTTTATTAGACACAGAGTTTAGCAAAGCATAATCAAAAATGTATGTTAGGTGCAGTCCCTGCATATGGTCAAAAAAAGAATTTTCTGATGTAATCATACTCTATATGCAGTACTTTGCAGTTCTTAGTTATCTATGTACATACGGTGCAACTGCCTGACGACTAAAGCGTGCACCACATTACTGCAATGGTCGTGTTTCGGTTCATGAAAAGCTAAACGCGCCAGTCCAGTATTTCATATCTGTACCTCCACTGCCACCATCAATAACGGAAAAATAACATTTTGCTGAAATAATGTCATCACATTACGTTATGTGCCAAATTGTTCCACACTTTTTAAATGTAAACACAAACAGACAAATACCAAGTTCAAAACAGTTCTCTTGTAAACAATTCCTGCACGTGCGTTTCTCACACTGTACACGGAGAGTACGTTGTTTATTTTATTGTGTCTTGCTGAAAAATGGCAGATGGTGGTATTATACTAAACACAAAGTGAGCTGAGGCTGATGGGAATGTTTTTAGTTTCTAAGGTATTTGGTCATGAATCAAAACTTTGAAAAAAAGAATTACGAAACGATGACGCTAGAGGAAAACAAAACAAAAAAAAAATCAAAGGATCACCAAAGTTACTGTGATTTATCCTTTGGGGAACGTGAATGTCTGAAGTAAATTTCATTGCAATATTTCTAGTCGTTGTTGAAATATTTCTCCCAAAACCACAAATGTGAGCATGAAATATGATGAAGTCATTAGGATTCATCACTGGGGAACCAAAAATGTCTGCACCAAACTTTGTGGCCATCCATTAGTGGTTGAAATATTTTATAATATGTGAAAACTTTGACCTGTTTGTGGCACTGGAAGTATATCAGGTGATTGGGATTCATCCGCATGGCGCTAGAAAAGACCGACACTAGAGCAATAGACAGCGAATCACAAAATTCAGTGCGAGTCATCCTCTGGGACTCACACTGGGTGAACGGGAACATCTGAATCAAATTTAATTTCAGCCTATCTAGTAGATTTAGAGATGTGTGGTTTAGGTCACGGTGATGGACTGAGACATAAGTATTGCTACTCACATGGCTAAAAATAGTAAATGCTCCATGTTACAAAAAGGGAAAAAAGAAATATATAGTGTCTCTGAATAACCCGCGTGTGCCCAGGAGAAGAAGCACGTTTCGCCCTTTAGGGGCTAAGTTTGTGACATCTCTCTTTTGAAGTGCTGCAAGGTGTGAGACATTTTTACCCGGACAAGGCGATAAGACCCAGTGACCACAATAACACACACATTTTTATGTTTTGACTTTGGATCTGTGACAGTATACTTTATAGGCCAAATATGAGATCAGTTTTGGAGAGAAAGAGAAGGAAGTAAAAACTATTTCACAGAGCCTGAAAGTGGAAACGGGTCACATTGATTGCATTTATAAAATATGGAGAATCTCTTTTTTCTTTGGCAAGGTTAACTATTGATGATTCTTCTGACTTTTACTATGAATGCAACTATTTGTGATGCTCACAGGGTAAAACAAAGACTCAGCAACTACATATCTTTAGGTCTGCAGCAGTGCTTTTTTGTGCCATGTGGAAATAAGGTTTTAATTAAAAAATGTTATTTGAACACAAGATAAAACGTGTGTTTCAGCAATTTTGGTGTGTGGATCCTTTTATATTGTTATGCTCGAGCAATTCTAAAATCTCAAGCAACAGATACAAATGTAGATTTGAACCTACGTGCTGATGTTACTGATAGAGTAAAATGTCATTCCTGAACCAATTTCCACCAACTTCACACAGAGGACATTCTCTCAAACAGCTGTGTAAGTAATTAATATTGAAGCACATATACAGACACTTGATGATAACAACCCCATCCTATGCAGGTCTCATTACCGAACGAAAAGCATGAAATGTAATCACTGAACTGATTTAGGCTTGCCTGGAAGTGCTCTTGAGTAGTGTGTGAGGTGAATTCGAGGTGTGTTTGAGTATACTTTGGGGATCATCAGGGGAAGTCAAGGCCAAAACTTGGCTTTTGGGTAACCCAAACAGGTTTTTATCTTTCAAATAGATGTAATATGTCGGATCCAGACTTGTGTGTGTTCCTTTTAAGAGCTTGCGTGAGTGTAATCTTGTGGAGGGCATGTTTACTGTGGAAGTCTCTTTTGCTCTGAGAAACAACTGAAGTGCTCACTGACTACCTTATGTATACTCGGAGGGGATTGTTTGAAATGAATCACATGAAGAAGGGGAGTAGACATGTATACAAGATAAAATATAATTATCCTATCACCTAAATATTTTGCTGAGAACTAAATAAATATGCAAGCGAGGAAATGAAACCCACCTATGGCTTTGGAGGCTCAAAAGAGTTTATGTGAAAAGAACTCCTCATGAATCAGAGTGAATGCATCAGATGGTAAACTTGCAAATATAGCATTAAACATATATTGAACATGCTAACAGAAAAGGTGCTCTAACGTAACGCAATGTATTCTGGTTTAGGAGATGACATAGTTTTATGTGCATGTGGAAAAACGGGAAATTTCATTATCACATTTTCCAGCAAGTTTAACGTCAGGATAAAAGGTGTAACGATGACATGCCGCCAGTATCTCTATCCATCTGTATTTGACAGAGCCAGAGTTTTATGCGAGGAACAGCTGTTGTTTGTACTTGGCAGGAAACTGTTTGGAAAGATACGGTACATAATGCGTATGTGTTTGTGTGCACTCATCTGGTTATCGGTACATGATTCTCTGTCCACTCCGGATGAATCTGTGTTGACTCGCAATTATGCGACTCAGTGAAACAAAAGAAAGAGATCTAAACGATGGCGCAGCTCTTTTGACCATCTGCATTGCTGGAGTGTTGTCATTTTTGTGTGTTTCCGAACCAAAGATGACTTGCTTCAGTGCAGGGCTTACAGTTACACAGAATTTACTGGAGAAACAGCTCGCACGCCAGAGCCCAGCCTGAGCAGTCTTTGTTTGTTTGCAGTGTTTATCAGTCAGTGACAGCGTGTGTTTATATGCATGGTTCCAGTAGGCCTTCATGACCCCAATGCCCTGGCTCACCCCGCCGCCACATCCCCACCTCCTTTTTCTTGCATTCGAGAGCACAACATTAGAGAGCGATCCAGTTCTCCTTCCTCAGGACTGATTATGTCACTACAGCATGAGAGTAGCACTGCGAAGCAGCGGCTCCACGGGTCATGCTTGTCAGAGCTGGGTTTTAATCTCTACTTTTAATCAACAGGCTTACGCTAACATACTCAACTGTTTATGAACATGATTGAAGTCATCACGTTATCAGAAAACTCATTAGGACAAGCAAGAGTGTCTCTGGAAAACTGGCAAAAAAATGTTTGAGGTCAGTTACACGTTATGCCTAAAGTGCAAATGAGTGGCCGATTACTTGGTTGTTTTACGTGGGAGGCAGCCACATTAATTAAATTTCAGTCACATGATATGTTTGACTACTGGGATCCAGGCAACTGAAAAGGATGCTGAAAATGTCCTGTATGCTGTGTAGTAATGGTCTGCTGAAAACATGCACCATATTGATTAATTAAGGCCACGCTGACTTATTTGTAAGTCAAACATTTTTATGATTTTTTTTAAACAAAATCAGTCAGACATTCGGCACAGTTACACTGAAGCTTTGAGTCCCTTAGGACAGCGGGTGACTGACAGAGAAGTTAAGTAAACATTAAGTGAAATGCTGGTGCATGAGAGCATAATTGAGTTAAATTAGCTGCAGGAGAGTCCGTCAGCTTCATCATTATGTGTAACTGCCCCTGCCTGGGCGGCTGAGTAATGACATGAACTGTCATGAAGTGGAGCCAGTGCTTAACACGTTTAGAAAAAAATGAAAGCTCCATGTTTCTCATCTGTTAATATTGTGCTCTCTATTAAGCCATTTCCTGTACCAATTTTTTTTAAGACAACAGCTCCTTTGTGTATTACTGCCACCAAAATAACAGAGGATATAAAGTTTGTTGATACTTAAAAAACATTTCTGTAAAATAAGTGACAATTTCGAAAACTGTATATAAAAATCATTTGCGCTTGTTTTACTACAAATATAGTATTTTCCTGTAAAAGTAGGTACGGGCTTTTCTAGCCATCAGCACGTTCACATAAGAGAGGCGGCGTTAGCACCTTGAATCCTTGAGTTTATTTGTAAAACTGGACAGGTCTAGACTCTTAACATAATCAGATACACACAGTAACATAGTACTCAAGCTCTGCCTTCTAAACTGTCTGTTTGAATTACTGTTTTCAGGTAGAAATTGCAATGGCAGTATACTGTCAATAAACATTTTTCAAAATTCATGACTTTGGAAACCTTTACTCAGAATTCGACCACCTAAAAATGCCAATGTTTTTTGGAAGCTCACTCCTCTGCTGCTATGCGTCTCCCATTTCCTGCATTCTGTAAGATGAAAGCGGTTGAGAAATGAAGTTTTGGTATTTCATTAGAGCCCTACTGGTGCTGCAGAGCACTAAAAGACTTGAGTCCATGCCACACCACAGGTATGGCTCCCTCTGCTGCGCTAAGAAACTCGACCAATCAATCCCAGTCTTACTCTGATTGCAGACTTAAGCACTGCCTCAGGGACAATACTGTAAAAACATACAAAGTGTATGTGCATATTTTTGGCTACATGTCTTTATCAGTGTCCATATGTGCCACATAGTTAGCATCTGCATGTCATTCTTTGTTCTTCATGCAAATTCAAATCCCACTTTAAAGATTATTAAAGTAGAACAGAAGGATCTGTTGTATGATCAGCCAGTGCACAGGAACAGTTTGAATCTGATCTGTCCAGTGTGTTATTCATTATTTGCGATTCCTTCATGTTCTGATTTATGTTAAACACTGATGGTTAAAATTAGTTTGTGGTTTCACGGTCCTTCCTTTGAGTGTCTCTACTGGCAAATTCAAAACCACGTCAAAGATAAAGAGTTCATCGCCTATAAGATTCCGGTCTTTGCAGGTTCTGGTCTTTGTTGGCATTTGTATTTACAAATTTTCTGACAGCTTGATCAGAGGAATGTAGCAGCCTGTGCTGTAGACCTGGCTCACACATAGAGTAGAGCACAAACTCTAGCACTGAATAATTTTTATCTACCTCATCAAACAAGCTCGTGGATCTCTGGTAACCAGGTCCAATTTGGCTCCGCGACCGCATCTGTGCTCTGTTTGTGCATGCCATGCACTGTGGGCATTCTCCCACCCACTGCAGGCAGCTGTAGTACTCGCCTAGCCCACATCAGTACTCCTGCTCCCCCGTGCTGTGCATGGTTCATATTAGTTCCCCTCCCACCTACTCAGACCCTGCAATCCACCGCCCGGTCTGCCTCAGCAGACCAGAGCTCAGCACTGCTATTGGATGACTATGGAAGGGATGACTGGCTGAAACAGAGCCAAGCGAGAGCCTGACAGAGTTCACCGTGGGTGTTTGATGTAAGGTCACCTCCCCTTGTCTTGTGAGAGTGAATCTGCTCAGCAAGCTTGCAGAATCAGTTCCAAACTGGACCTTGAGAAGGTCTTGGTCGTTTAACTGGCTCTCTAGGTGAATTTTTTGTGGGGTTACACAGTTCAGTAAAAATGCATCCACTACACTATACAGCCTGCTTTGGAGCTAGAGCAGGCTGTGTACAGAAGGTTGGAGGTTTGAGGTCTAGTTCATCTAGTCTGCCTGTCACAGTATCATTGTGCAAGATACTGAACCGAGGGGCCACTGGTGCATTCACTGGAGTGTGAGTGTGTGTGTGAATGTGTGTGTGTGTGTGTGTGTGAGACAGGTGAATGATGTTTTGCAGTAAAAAGTGCTATATAATTACCAGTCCATTTATATATATGTTACTGCTAAATAAGTCAAATTTTAATTCATTTAAGAATTTTGTTTTTGCATTTAGTTGATCAAAAGACAATAACTGCTTCTTTTGGCTATTCCATTATCCATAAGGGATTGCCACAATGGTTGGATTCAAATATTTGGCACAGATTTTGGATATTCCTCCTTATACAATGTGTTAACCACTACACTATAGAGTCAATTAATAAAAATAAAAAAATCCACAATATCTCTAAAGCAGCTTGTGGCAAACAATTTCACAGCCACTGAAATGAAACTAAGTAGAAAACGAGCTCCTCCAGTTAACTTGTCAACACAGTGATTTAAAACATTTATTTTTAAAAACAATGTAAATCTACTCACACTCACATTTTTTCCTTGGTTTTATTACCTTGACTAACCAGTTATCAGCATTCACAAAAAAAATAATGGCAGGATTGTGTCTCACATTTGACCTTTGGAAAAATAAACAAGCTAATGTCTTGAGCAGGAGCCCCTCAGATGGAGCCTCTGTCATTCCAGGTGGCCAGGGGTTAATGCCACACCAGCAGCATGCTTTCCCATCCAGCAGAGTTTTTGTCACATTTATTTTTCTTGCCAGTGTAAAGCCTTCTCCGAGAACTGTCCTTGTTATCATGTTGAAGAAGTTTGCAAGCTGTGGCAAAAGCTGCACAAAATTCAAAATTCCTCCCCATTTCTAAGCCTAAATCAAGGCCAGCAGCATGTTTGGCATGTAGGCCCTTCCCACTAATTTGCATAAACATTTTCACACATTGCTTTTCAAATTTTAATGAAAAAAATTTCTTTTCACTGAGAGTGGACTTTATTCTAAATATATTTTGAAAAAGAACTACAAATCAAATGTCTCAGTTTAACTTTTGGGGTCAAGGCTCTCACTGGATAGGTTAGTACACACAGGAGTAACTCTAAAAAACACTTTAAAATAGTTTTCAAAGTAATGTAGTCACATTTGTTCTTGACAACCTTGGATATGCACGTAGACAAAGTAGAACTGTGCAGAAAGTTTTTACAGGGCAGCTGTCGGTGTGTACCTAGCATACTTCCTCAGACTTTTTTGTCATCATTATTGTGCTGAGTTTCTAGCGAATTAACTCGCACACATGATTTAAAAGCTGAAAAATAGTATTGCATGTCTGTTCTTAAATAGCCCTCCCTTTCCATTCATTTCTATTAGCTGTACCTTTTTTCTTCAGCAGCATAATACCTCTCCTCTCTGTTCGTTTTGCCTTTTTTGGAACCTGTCTCTCCTTAAATGGTTAGACGCTTAATGACTTCCAGATGCGAGGTCCAGATGAAAGACAGACGCTTCAGTTTTAAAGGAAAGTCTAATGAAAAAAAATGTAGGCCACCTAACAGCTGAACTTCACAACTGCTAAATTGCAAAGTACAAAGAGTGCCTGAATATAAAATATGGGTATTGCAAGTTTTTTCTGTTTTTTATTTTGACTTTACATTGCTTAAGTTGTTTGATTTGTTCTTTATAAATAAAATAAGGGAAAAATGACCCATTGTAAGGGTACTTGTTTATTTGAGCTTCATTTAGGCAAATTTATGATAATGCATCCTAAGCTTTGACCTGATTACTAAGAGTTATGTTTTGAAACTCTGTGGAGTCTTGTGGGGCAAGTTTTTAAAATTATAAAACCACATAAAAGATACATTTTTTAAACATTACTGGTCAACAGACTTGCATTTCTTCCAGAGCAATGGCATTACCTGTTCTTTATGTTTTTTTCTTTATACTAAGTCAAGTCTACAGTGTTCAGGTAATATGAAAAGAGTTGCAACACGATTACAGTACATAGTGCTATGCTGTGATATTTGGTTGCCTTTTTACTGCCATACAGATTCATCACTCCATGAGACCTAATCATACAAATTTTCATTCCAGGTGTTGTGTAATTTGGCATATATCAACCATTTCTCCATTTTCTCTCCTTAAGAATGTCTTCTTGACAGCCATCTTTCCATTCAGACCATTTCTGATTAGCCTTCAGCCGACATTAGATGCTCCTTTGTTAGGCAAATGTGTTAACCACTACAAAAACTAAAATATCTACCATATCTCCAAGGCAGCTAGTGACAGGCAGTTTTTCAGACACTGAAGAGATTCAACTGAGCAAGGTCCTCCGCCCTTCACCTGAAGTGTTAGATGCATCTCTCAGTTTCTGTCTTTGCTGGATTTTTTTTCCTATTTCAAATACTATTTATCTGCTTTAGATATTTTTTAGGCCTGCCACTTCTTCTTTTGTTTTCCACTTGTCCAGGAGACACTCGGGTAATAGCTCTTTGTGAATCACCGTGGTGAAAAAATAAAATTTTGTGCCTGTCAAACTGTGTTATCTTTGGCATTTTTCAGAGATTCAACCAACTGCTAGTCATAAAGTGCCTAAATATGCAATTTAAAATTGGCTCTTTGCTATGTTGTCATTATGTGTAGACACAGCAGTGATTCATCCCTTAAGTTAGGTGTCTTTTTTGTTCTTGAATGATTCGTAGGCCAGTTTTAAGGGTCTTAACAAACAAACATGCCTCTGAAAACACTCAGGTACATGGAATGGACTGAAAATGAGTGAAAAAGCAGCCAATGCCCAAAGAGAACTTTAAAAGACCCTCAAAAAGCCTGGAGAACTATCACTCAAGAATATCTGCCTCCTTGGAGGTAAAATGTAAAGAAAAGAGGGCTTGGTCAAGAAAGAGTACAATGGTTAAAAGATACATTTTCAGTACCAAAATTTGTTTGGGGAATGTGGATGCTCCCAAATCATCTCTGGAAAATTACAATTATAAGAGATTTTTGGGGACGTGATTTCTACCTGCTTTACAGATAGAACTTCTGTTATGATGTCTCATCTTACTTACTTTAAGTACTGTAGTATTATACTGAGGGATGTAGGAAAGACTCAGAAACTTTACTTTTCCCTTGTCTGTAGTCCAGCTCTAAGTGTCATTATATCCCTCCCCTTTGTTCCTTTGCGAGATATGTGGTCCATGCAATATAGTAACCTGCTGCCCTGGACCCAAGTCCTTCACATTTATCCCTCTCCGTGCTTTACTCAGACAGGAATAAATAATAATAATAATGTATACTTTATTGATCCCCGTGGGGAAATTCCTCTTTGCGTTTAACCCATTCACTCAGTGAAGCAGTGGGCAGCCACCAGTGCAGTGCCCGGGGAGCAGTACCTTGCTCAGGGGTACCTCAGGGTAGCCGTTCAGTGGATTCGAACCCCCGACCTTCCGATCATGGGGCAACCGCTTTTACCTACTGAGCTATCCCTGCCCTGGACATACTAAGTAAGACTACAGATAGAGCGTAAGAAAAGCTGTTAATTACCTGACACAAGGTTCATGTAGACCATTAAGAAGACAAAACCTGGCAAATTGGCTTTCATATCCATTTCAGGTATCTGGAAATACACCATTCAGTCAGAATCCATTCAGTAGTCGCGAACAGAGTCCCTTATTCCAGTCATCAGCGACAGAAACATCCAGCCTCCACATCAGCTCTGTGTAACTGTACAGAAGAGCTAAACTAAACTGTCGATTAATACTAACAAGGAGGAAGCAGCTGTTTTCTCCTGATACTGTGCTGTCTACGCATCAAATAAGAAGAGGCCCCTTGTTTTTCGAAAATGACTTTATTTACATAGTTCTCACCAAGTACCTTCGTCGCTCGCCTAACTCCCCTCCCTCTCAGATGATGAGTTTCCTGTTGTGACTATATCCATGACGGTGCTGCTAGTTTCATCTCTCGCTTGCTCTTGCCTTTCTCAACTAGAGAGCCCTTTTCTTCCTCTTTTGTTTTTTCTTTTCCCCTTTCCGTGCTCTCACCAGGCTCATAATGTAATTAGTGTTGAGCACTATCAGAAAAAAACACTGTTGGAGTGTGTGTACACCAGAGATGAGAAGAGGAAGCTTTCAGGAATTCCCCTTTCACTTTCCCCCCCCCCCCTAAAATGTAGGTAGTAGTTACTATCAAAGACTCATTCTGGTGTTTATCAGTGTACTTTGTATACTCTTTTGTTTATGTAATTTCTGTTTTTCCACTGACAAATATACAATTTAAACTCAGTGTCTGTCTTATCTCGGGTTTCCTCTTTTAGGTTTTATCTAACGTTTCCTGTGACACTATGTTCAGCACGACCTCCGTTGTGGTTTGATGCATTGCATATGTTGTTTCTTTTTTTTTTTTTTTGCACTTAAACACGGCTGAAGATAGAAGAACAGAGACAACTAAAAATGCATGTTAGTTATAGCCACAATTTGGATGAATGTGTTTCATTTACAGTATTGATACTTAAATGAATAAAAAATAAAGGTCTTGAAAGTCAGCTCACACTTGATGATAAGAATAAATCATGAATTTGTGTGGATAACAGGCATATAGTTTCATCATGCATTATGCCATAATTATACGTCGCCAGTATGCGAGTTATTATGTGTGATTAGGCAGCAATATGTTCTTTAAAAACTTGCATTATCTAACGTGAGGGATGCAAGGCAACCTATATCTTTAAATAATAGATGAATAAAGTGTATACTTTTATCTACAGTATGTGCGCAAGAAACCACAGTGACTATCAGGCCTTATCTCTAGACCTCATCCTACACAGAATTTCAATATTTCAGTTCATTACTCCTGTTCTGCAGATTAACAAAGAAAGCTGATGGCATAATGCTCGTTATGGGTAGATATATCGATTTCTGGTTAACAAATGACTCATAAAAATACCCGTTGTTAAACCGTTAACAATCACTTATTCCTGCACAACTCTCCGATTTTTCATTGTGTCCATCATTGTCTCTATTGCATATCAAGGCTTAAAAGTGTCACATACAAATTACTTTTCTTCCTCTGTCTGCTGGATTCTGCTCGTGCATTACCGTAAATATGTAAAGGGTATTTATATACTGTTTAACATAAGTTCCCTAAAACAAATAGGACATACACTGCTGAACCTGCAATGTCATCTAGCTTTCCTCATCTTTTTAAACTGTTTCAGGCTTTACCCAGTTTTCCCAACAAGAGAAAGAGTGTGGTGCTCATGGGAGTACCACACTCTATCTTTTATTGTGATTGCATGTGACCTATGCTTAGTCCACTGAAACTGTATCAGTAAGAGGACTGGTTAGATCTAGCACAATCCTCGATATCTAAATTATACCAAAGAGAAATACACTGGGATGCTGATTTATTCAAGGAGCTTTTATCTGGCTATACTTTAGTAAAAAGTGCCTTCCATTTCTGAGAAGTAGCTTTCTCTTAAAGTTAGCCATATATACCCTCTTGTTTTCTCACCTCCTCCTCCCATGTGATTTCTTTTTAGTTTTAGTTCCCAGTAAATGCAAACAGGGTCTCTGCAAAGCACACCACATCTCTATTTGATAATGTCAGGTGGACAGAGAGCTGCTGACTAAATATGAGCTGTGGGGGGAGGGAGTCTTTTTTTTTAAAAGGTCACAAGATCATCTGCTGTTGTTCAGGAGAGGGACTTTCTTGCAAGTCACTTTTTAAGTTATGAGTGCCCTTTGGCTTCATGCACAATAAGATCACCCTCTAGTGGTGTGAAAAGGTGCATCATAACAGCGAATATACTCTGTAGTGTGTATCATTTAGTATCTCATTAATATCAACCATGAATAAACCACTAATGAGCAGACAAATTAAAATGCTGAACATCAGGTCTTATAATACAGATCTACATTACAACACCTGGATTTTAGTTCAGCACATTTCCATTGGGGTCATTGTTTTTTATGTATCAGCTTTACAGTCATGCAGAGTCACAACAAAGGAAATGTGGGGGAAGATAATGGGCGGATGACGTGCCACAAATCATCTAGATTCAGATCTAAAACTGTGTTCACAGTTTGTGAATGTCCCACATTCATGTTTCCAGAACGTTGATTCTGTTCATCTGGATTTTGCATTCAGAGTCTGAAGAAGTATCCTGGAAGAGTCATGACACATTTCTGACGCTGTAAATCTAATGTCCAGATGAACAGAATCAGCTTCCCGGGATTTCCTTACCTGGGTGACTGAGGATTTGTGAAGAGATTCATGTTTACAGTTTGTAAGATATGTATCATGCAACATGCTCAGCCACAGTTCAGCACAGATGAGCAACAGAGATGCAAAGAGTAGCATAAAGGCAAAATATGCAGGAATAGCATCCACTACATTAAACTACAGATGGGTGGAAAAAAAATTAAAGCAAGAATTAAGACAAAGTTGGTATTAACATTGTGTTAGACCAGTATGTGCTACCATAACAACTTCACTGTGAGTTTGCATTGATGCTATGAGTCTCTGGAACTCTATGGGAGGAAAGGTGAGGTCTTTTTGCATAAAAGACATGGGTAATGAAGAGTACATCAGTTCAAAAGACACAAAACACTCCAGCAAAATGCCACCCAGAGCAAAACACTTGCTGGATTCCATCACTGTAAGGAAGACTTGGGTTTTTTCTTAAATTTTTCACCAACCTGAAGTCGTGGGAGAGTACAAATGGGAAATACTGAGGATGATCAGCCTGGTGGGACTTTCAGATTTTCAAGAGTCTCAACAGTTTGGCACCACCTTATTCGACTGATTTTGCATTGCTGCATTTCTACTACAGCACTGAGGTCAACAAACCAGCTGCTCCTCAATATTCCTACATCAAACCTTAAAAGCAGAGGTGATAGAGCCTTTTCATTTGTGGCTCCTAATTGAAGGAACAGCTGATCTTTTCACATAAAAGCCACTCACTCTCTTAGTCATTTCAAAACACTGTTTGAAACCTACTTATTCTTGCTTGCTTTTAGTTCTCGTTCAGCAGAGGACACTAGTTTTTATTATGCAAGCACAGACTTGTCCATTTTTTTCATTAATTTTTCATTCATTTCACGATTTTTCAATATGAATTTGCATATTATTATTTTAATTTGTATCATATTTCCATTTTTTGCAATCTATTGCTTAAAAATATATTGTTCAATTTATTTTGGTTTTTAAGAAGTGCTGTGCAATACTGCAAATTCTGGTATCAACCTGATACCAAGTAAATACGGGACCAGTATTGCCGATAGCGATACCGAATAATAGGGGAGAGCAGCATGTCATGACTTATGAGATGAATCATCATACGATGATATCATCTTACGATGATAGAAACAAAATATCAATCCTATCGTGCCAGTATCGATCCGATAACAATACCAGTTTTGGTATGAAACTATCAATATTTGTATCGATCCACCCACCTCTATTTTTCAGAGGGAAAAATCACACTAGATAGATGCTAAGTGGAACGGAAATGCTGTAGGTGAGGTCAGACGCTGGAGACTTGGGGGAATAAAGATTAAACAGACTTTTTGAAGCTTAAAATACACCAAACAATTAACGGACAACAACACGCATCTGCATAATAATTTCCAACACCCTGGAGGACAGCAAGGAGAATTTGGATGCTCTGAAGGAGTACAGTGACTGGTGCTTCGACGCTATAGTCAGAAAGAAGGGCCCAGAGTTCCTCTTCCCCAGCCAAGATTGAGATGCCGTCTTCCAAGAGAAGTCGCGGACCAGACGACCAGATAGCCAGGAGGAGCTGGCCGTCTGGTCGGGGTCCAGGCTGATGGGCTGCTCTGCTTGTCTCCATCCCATAATAAAGGGGATCATCTCCTGGGTCTGGGAGCTGATTGCACCTCTGGGGGTATTGGTGCCTGGACCTAGGAGTATAGAGTGTGTGATTCTCAAAGTTTTTTTTCCTCTCTCTCCCTCTTCTTCTCCTCTATTTTCATGTCCCTCTTTTTCTGTTAACTTTCTCTCCAACTTCAGTTTCTTTCCTTTTTTCTTTTTGAAAAAAATTGAAAGATTTAAAAAATAAATCATGTCATACTCTTTGGAGAATAGGCCATTTGGGTTCAGGGCCCTGACAGCTCAGCTGAGGTTATTTGAGCGTCGTACTGTGAAACAATCTCAGATAGTATGTTGGTGCTACAAAACTGGTCTGACAGGTAGGATATTGGTGCACTGGACACACCCGTCTCTGTGAAGCAAAGAAAGAAGGATTTACATGGGAGGTATTAAGATGGGAGGGGGAAGATAGGCCTACCTTTTAATGCTTGGTTTAAGTTGAGTGGGAAACAGTTGAGTGCAAAGAAGAGGAGAAGAAAGGAAGGAGAAGAACAAACGTGCTTAATGTGTCACCACCATGCTCCAGACTGTGTAAATCTGCACTGAAAAAGCTCCACCCACCTGCTCTCACCTCCACTCTACACACTTTGCTTCCCTGAATCCAATGGATAAGCATGACCCGGTAGGTTCTGACTTCTTGCTGGTGCGTCTCTGACTTCAGGCTTGCTTCACTCAATAGTCTAACTTCCTACTTAATTACTGTTCACCTGAATGATGGCTGTGTTTTCGGCTTCAGTTTGCATTATTTTGAATTTAGAGAACTGTGTTGCTTGTGAGTATGTGTAGCATTCCCCAGAAGACTGAGGAATGCTGTTCCGTATAGAGATTACAGAGTGAAAGGTTTGAGTTGTTTCACTTTCCTTCTTGTGAAACAGGTGTTATAAAGGGTTTCTGTCTTAGTATATGTACCGTAGTCTACATGGGCAAATATTTTTATTCTTTATTCAATTTTAGACTGTGTAATATAGAGATATGGTATAGATGCACGAACACATAAAAAATCCCTGTGTCTGTGAAATTGTGTATATTCCTGATGTGATGATGGAGGAGATAATGTAATTAAACTTCACATTTTCATTGTGCTAACTCTTGTCTTTTTATAAAAATAAAGAGAGAGATAAAATACCTGTAATTGCAGCTTTCTGAATTCATTGTATGTTCTGGATATTGTGTTTGAATCTAGAATTATTCATTTTGCCCATTTAAGGTTGGCAGGTTTAAAAAAAAAAGGGACAGTTTTAGTTTACCATTTTATATCAGATTATGTTGTAGCTTACCCTGAATTGGGCAAGAAGAAGAAAATGGATGGATGGATTTTGTAATTTTAGATGACATGGTTTGTTTGAGTGATGCTGGCCTTTGTGTTGCATAGATCCTCTAATTTTTCCAGCTTTTATTTATAATAATAGCTGGAAAGCAAACTGTGAAATATGACCGTGTGTGCTATGCTGAGAAATATGACTATACCTCCACCTAATTCTGCTTAGGCATTTGATTTCAATAAAGTAAGGTTTATGCTGCCTATAGGCATGTTTTGAAACTATACATCATTGTTGTTGATTAACGCTCGCTTTAAAAGTTTTTTTTTCTTCCAACTTTTACTGAACTTAACTTGAAACAGGCCTAATAGCAAATGTTAATTTTGAGAACTATATGCCCGTCTCCCCAGTTTATGGAAGTGTGATCACATTGATATTAGAAAAAGGTCTCAACAGCTGAGGAAAGGCAATGGTCAAGCCCAAAACTTAGACTGCAGAAAGGAAAGTATTTCTTTAAGAGTTATTTACCAGTGACCCCTACACTAATAGCACGTCTTATTTTTTCTAAATTTCTTGGTGCTATTCATTCACATCAAACTGCTGCTGTGCTATTCAGGATTGGAATAACTTACGACATGACAAGAACTGTTTAAATTAAAAAAATTCTTATGCAAAAACAAACAAATGTTTCTATTTCATGCTATAAGAATGTCAGGAGGTCAATGACTCATCACAAACTTGTTTTTTCACATTGTATGACTTTCTACAGAGGCTTAGATGATAATGGAAACAGGTGATTAAGGCATGCTGTGTTCAAACAGGTACAGCCACAGAGCATTTAGCATTTGTAAACTTTGATATCACAAGATGCATTCCTGCATGTCACATAAGGAGCACAGTACTAAAATTAGCACACACATTTGAATTGCCATACAGAAAAACATAAATAAAAGAAATAGTTTGTGAATTTGAGTTCAGAAGAAATCTACCTTTTTTATATTTGCAAGTGAAATACGCTTCTAACAGTATACTAGTGTAGAATATAATTCCCTGTTTACGCTCTAATTTGGAAAAGATTCAAAAGTATCACATGCAAGTTAGTGACATGTTGGTTGGTAGATACTTTTAGACACAACCAGGCACCCGCAGAAGGTTTGCCTCATTAGACTGATCTACAAAATATATTTTTATTTGCTAGTGGGAAATTCCAGCTCTTTCTCCATTTTTTTACACTGATTTCAGACATGTGACTTGCGGTCAGGTTTTTGACAGACACATCACTGACCTTTTGACACTGCTGAACATCAATATATCAACACAATGTCTGGAATTTTAACTATTTCCCACCAAAACTAAACCAGCAAACCAGAAGAAAATACCAGAGATATGTTAAAGCAAATCTCTGTTAATTTAGCTCAAAATGCAACTAAGTCAGGCTGCACAAAAATGTTTGCGACACTGGGTTTTGCACTTGTACTACATTATCTGTTTGCCTTTGTAAGGACCAACAGTAGTCACCAACTAGCTCAGATTGAGTTTTCCATGATATTGGTTTTATATTTTGATGAAATCTTCCCGCATGCTCATTGCTGGCATAGCCCAAATTCAATGAAAAATTTAAAAAAAACTGATGAAAATGTACAAAGTGGATATTCAGTGACATTCTGGCTCTAAGTAGTTCACATTTTTTCAATATGTTTTCCACAAGCAAAGCAAAACTCTTTCTTCTGTGACTGCCAAACAAATTCTGGACAACCTGGTTGAGTTGGGTTCAGTTTCATTTGGAACCAGTCATAAAGCATCCGTTCACAGATTTCAGGACCAACAAAAATGCTTTCCTTAATTTTGGTTTTACTTTTCTTGAGACCAAACTTATTTCTTAAGTGCTGAAATATCATCTGAGTTGCCGAGTACTTGGAACATAATTTTCCAGTTTGGTGTCAACAAGCAAAATCTGCTAAAATGCAAGTGAAAGAATCCCAGAAGGAAAATGCTTGTTGACCAGTGTTGTTACTCTTATTAGATTTATTTCCAGCGAAATTAATCTAATAAATTTATCAGACCATTTGTCATAAAAACAAGAAAACACAAATATTGTAGAAATCTGCTGAAAAGCTATTTAAAAAGATCATGCTGTTATTGATGAAGAAAATAATGAATCTTATTCACATTTTTATGCCCAAATTTGATTTAGAACAGTGGACTTCTCTGAGAAGTCAGAAATAATTGAGCATAACATTCGGCCACTAAAACAAAACAGTACATTTTAAAATTAATGGATAAAAGCAATAATTATGTTCTAGTATTAATATTATTATTAGTAGTAGTTGTAGTGATATTGATATATTAATTTAGTATTAAAGATATAATTTTGATTGCAAGTCAATAAAATGAATTTGTAATTACCAATCCTGTTAATTTAGGGCAGCTGTATCATTGAGTGGTGATCTAATACATTTTTAAGCACAGTATATATCATAAGACTTTAATTACTAGGTAAAGATTGGCTCTATCTGCATCTGGCATAAACACATAAGCATGAATCTTCTTTAACTTGTTTGTTCTAAAACAAAATTGCAGTCTATAACAAGTGCAGTCTTCTAATAAATAAATTAAAAAGCGTTTTCAAGATTCAACATTATTTATTAGTTCCATTGAAAAAATTCATATTTTTTTCTTCAACCAACAGATTCAGATTCATCCCTGACAAAACATAGACAAACATCTTTTAAAAGGAAACAATGGGCAATGAACACCATGCTAAGTTACACAAGTGTTACACCTATGGCAGTTAGTCCATTGTGCACACTCACAGGGTTTGTACTGCTGCTGACTGGGTAACAGAGTCACCTGAATCACCTAGCCAGTAAGAGAAAACATACCTAAAATGCCATTGCACACTATTTCAAGGAAATGGTGCATGTGACATTGAAACACTAGCAGCACAGTCCAAACACCCTTTCAGAATAAACACAGCATGTGTTGGTGCAGTGATTCTCAAAATGTGGTGTGGGGGCCCAGGGGCGAGAGACAAAGTTAAAATTAAACGGGAAGTGAACAAAGACAAAGAGTTTGCTGATGCTCTAATGCTGACCTTCATTTCACTAAACTTTAACCTGGGCAACCTTTCATTGTTAATAATTGATAAAAACGGGGAAGTATGGCTCACAGACTAACTTTATCATCTTAAGAAAACAGAAAACAAGGCACCGGGTCACTGTTAGGGTGCTGGATTACTGAATTGTTCTGTAGTAGAAAGGCAATCAGAGAGATATATTTATATGCACTGATTCCAGTCAATGACATCCAAAGGTTGACAAAGGCTTACTGGAACGTTTTTGTTAACCAAAAAAAATACCACACCCTCTTAAAACAAACAAAAAGAAAAAATGCATTAGGAAGAATTCATAGAAAATGTTTTCTGTAACAACATCCTTGTTTAGCCCAGATTAACTTCTAACACATGTGGGAAAACATAAAGTAACACTTGCTAACAACTAAGCGATACCAAAAACAGTTCTTTGGTAGATACAGTAGGCAAACGCACTAACACACACACAAAAAATATCGCTGACAGCTGCTTAGACACCATTCTTTTACCAAGGGGGCTATCTGACTAGTCAGTAGTTTCTGTGCCATGAGTCACTCACAATGAACTCATGGTAGAGCTTTAACCCATGTGGATTAAAGTATTTGACCCACTTATTCCTCTAAGAAAAACCCAGCGAACAAACTTGTTCTTAGTTGCATTTTCCCCACTATCATTTTGCACCAAGTTGTCCCATACTAGTCTCCAAATATGGATTAAGACCTTTGTTTGAAATTCTTGATATGGCTACTGGCAGAGAAGATATCACACACTGAGAAATGAGGAAAATACGCCTAAATCTCCTAAATCTGATCTGTTAGACACTGTTGCCAGGATACATCACCTCTTTCTTTGTGCCTATAAGGTTGTTGCGCTGGTGTCGACTTGATAACAGTGTTTGGATATCATGGAGTACAATAGGTTACATGCAGACTCTTGACAACCAGAAACATGCAGTCTTAACAACAAGAAACACACAATTGATGATTTACCATTCTAGCTCATGTATGTCTAATTGTATATATTACACCTAATATATATACCTTAGAACATGACTTAGTACTGGAGAACCCTTGTTGGCAAGCACAGTGGTATGAGATTTCTTGTAGCTGGTCACCAGGTTTTTACTTATCTCAGGAAGGCCCACTTTGGCCCACTTCTCTTTACAGAAACACTCTAAATTCTTTAGTTTTCTTGGCTGCTGCTTGGCAATTTGAAACTTCAGCTCTCTCCACAGATTTTCTATATGAGTGAGTTCTGGAGACTGGCTATGACCCTGCATGAGCTTGACCATGGTCTTGCCCATGGTGGTGGATTTGGAATCTATGGGAGCCATATTTCTAGCTAGGCTGTAGAGGACCAAATACTAAATTCACTCATTGACATGCAAAACACTTTATAACTTTGATGTAATTTGGTTAAAATTCAGAACATTCAGGTTCTCTCCATAAAAATAAAACTACTCTAAAGATAAGCAAACATACAAATTCAGCAGGGGATCAAAGAATTATTCCGCATTTTGTGCCTAAGGAGAGATTACATAATATCGGACATAGACTTCACATGACATTGTCTGTTATTTCAGTAAGAGATTTTATCTATGAAATCTTGCAGAGTATTTGTTTTGCCCTCATTGTTTTTGTCTTTTTCTCTTAGGATGCCCCCCCTCCTCCCTACTACTCTGTTGCTGTCCACGCGCAGCCACCCCTCAGGTCTTATGAAGAGGTGGTGTATGGCTTGGGGGTGATGCCCCCAACCCAGCCACGTTACATCCCTCGGTATCCACCATCTGTGGTTGCTCCCCAAGTCTCACAGCCCAGCACAAGTGAGTTATACCTGCACTTCCCATATTTTTCTAGGATTAAAATCCACGTATTGTAAATGTACAAACAAAACAAATGTTGAGTCAGAGTTGCTCCAAGGATCATTAATATGTGTTTCACTATATGCTTTTGTTCTGTCTGTGTTTAGTCCCAAAGAAGACAAAGGGATGCTGTGAGAGCAAGAAAAGGTGCATTGGTGTGTCGTTGTCAGTCCTACTGTTGCTTGCTCTACTGGGAGTGGCTATTTGGCTTGGAGGTATGCTTTGATCACTGGACAGTGTCATCAAAACTTGTGAACTAAGTTATTTGAAACTGTTTTATCTGCATGTAAAGCTTAGTTAGTTACAGTATTTTTTGTGCCCTTGTGGTCCTAATAGTGTAAGAATGTATCTATTTTTATTTGTTTATGCTCATTTTGTGTAACTGTTGGTATTTAAAAACAGTATGACGCATAAACTCAGTTAATAAATTTCATTACCAGTATATGACACATTATTTTGCAACTATTGTTGTAATTTGGCGGTATTTAAATAAAATTGAATTTAATTATTGGGCTACCCCCCAAAATTCTTTCACTTCTACAGAGATTTGTTGGCACTGACAAAATGTTTTTTCTGTGTGGTCTGCTGCATGCAGTGCTCACTTTGAAAATCATTTATGTTAACTGGAGTACGTAGGAATAGTTGATGATATTTATTAAGTGAGATGGAAAGAGATGTGGTCAATTTTAAGATGCATATTACTGTTCTTATTTTATTTCATTATTTTGTTTGGGTTAAGTATAACAATAATGGCACACTCTACCTCTACTTACTTTAAAACTATTACTACCTTCTCTCCAACCACAGTTGTGTACGGCACGGCATCAGTGATCCACTACGATGAGCATGATGGGAGCGATGATCTGAAAACCCAAAGTGCAGTTTTGCCAAAGGACACTTGCCCAAACAATACTGTCATATGTGATGGAAAACAGGACTGCCAACATGGCACTGACGAAGTATACTGTGGTAAGTCAGCACACTCGTAACCTTACCAGCATTGGGCTAATACAAGGAAAGAAGGTGAAGTAGGATTTGCAAATAACAATAATAATCTATGGAAGGCATATGTATCCGTATGTCTCAGTATTCTCAAGGGATCCAACTTAAATCTGCATTATGTATAATTGTATTGGTTTTATTCATATTATACTTGCTATGTAATACCTAACAACAAGGGAAATGTATTAGAATAATACACAAGAAAGATCATGGAAAATGAAAAAATTATTTAACAGCTATTTTACTTTTTAGAGGTTAATGTTTGCAGTTACAACATCAGCAAAACTGAAGCTAAAATTGCCCAAGAGTCACATATGCACATAATCAACTAAGGAGATTTAACTGTATTCTTTTTGTTATCCCTCCATTACTTCTCCAGTGAGGTTTGGTGAGGGAAACAGTCTGCAGGTCAGAACAGCCATAGATGGACGCTTCCTACCAGTGTGTAACCAAGGGTGGGATGACAATGAAGCCAACCAGATCTGCAAGCAGCAAGGATTCAGAAAGTATGGGATCACCACTTTACCCTGCCTATTATTGTCATAGCTTACCTAAAATCTATTGAACATCATGTATAAAAAAGTTTAAAGATAGCTGGGTGCTGGTATAGTTCCCTAGAACAGGCAACCCAGACAATTGCAGAGGCCTGGGTTTGCATACACCCCGAGGCCCTTTACTGGCCATCTTCTCTCTAGTGCCCTATCTAAATAAAAGCTTAAAAGTTTAAAGGCAGCTGAGAAAAATTTTGGATCAAAGGTAATCATCATAATATATATTACCATTATCTATCGTCATTTAGACCTAGCACAGGTTTCATGAAAGAGTGATTTAGCTTGTAATTTTGAAGGGTCGATTTCAACAATAGCTCATAAACATGCAGGCTTCAAACCCCAACCTGTAATTACCCACAGAGGTTCATGTAACATCACCTCACCTGCTGCTGTGTGTTTAAGGTTGAATTGATTCTCCACAAGAATGACTACCAGTGGGGTGTCTCAGTATGACAGAAGCACAATTACTTTATAGATTCACTCAGATATTGACTGCAGAAAATGATCTCTGTATGTGTCCGTTTATCTAATCATTTTTCTCTCTGTCTCCAGTGCCTATATGACAGGTACAATTCAATCAGATTCCATAGGTTTAACACTGAACAGCGGCACAATATCTGCTCCTATCCAGGCTCGGGTAAATGTCAGGTACATATGATCCATTGGTTAACAACATTAGCATTAGTTGACTGCATGTACCCATTTTAACATGTTTCCCTTATTGCTGCAACATGCAGTTCTCCCTGTCCGAACAAGCAGACTGTCTCCCTGCAGTGTGTGGGTAAGGAGCCTCCATCTGTTCCTACAGTCATATGTCACACACTTTCTGTTTCTCTCTCTATGTCTGTCTTTATGTTACACCCAGTACCTATTACTGAAAATGCAGTTATTAGCCAGTACAACACTAACAAAAGTATCTGAATCATTGTGAATCATGTTCTGAAGATTTCAAGAATTTTTCTGTTAAAATTTTTGATAGCTTTGGTCAGTACACACGACCGTAATCATGGGGATGACTGCTGGCTGTACAGTTGTTCAGATGATGATAACTGACAACCTCCAAAAGGAGGGTGAGCCACAGAAGGTCACTGCTGAAAAAGTGCCTTTACCAGGCAAGACGAAGCTTTGAAAGGATTGTCTAAGATTAATTCAAGAACTTGGGAGAGCTTCGAACTTGGGAAACCTACCCACAGTGCCATAACTACTGCTAAATGGTTTACTGATCATGATCAGAATGCTGATAATCACTACTGCATTTGGCCAACCAGTCTGATCTGAATCCCAAAGAGAATCTATTAGACATTTAAGAGGAAGAAAACCCCCAAAATACAGATGACCTGAAGGCCAAAGCACAGCAACCTGAGCTTCAGTAACATCTCAAGAACACCACACCTCCTTGCCTCTCAACGTAGTATAAATCCATCGATTCTGGATTTTCAGTTACCATGAACTATAAGTCCAGGACACACTGCACCAGCGTAGGGCGTGACAGTGGATCCAATGATTTCATCCCAATACCTAATGGCAGACAGGGGGGCGTTGTCTAGCCTGCAGAGGTCTTTTCATCCTCCCATGGATATGGTTCCCCAAACCATCATATCACCATCACATACAGGTTTCTCTAGACCCTTTCATGTCTCTCACATATATTAAGGGTGAACCTGCTCTTACCTGTGAAAAGCACAGGGTGCCAGTGGTGGGTCTGCAATTTCTGGTGGTGAGCACAGGGCCCACTAGTGGACATTAGGACCTCATCAAAGCAGTTGAAACTGATTAAGAAAACTCCTCTGCTACTTAACTGACTTCATAAAATCTTAAGACTTGTTTAAAATTGTGTGAAAATTACTCAAAGAGTTCTTAAGTTATGGCCACAAGGTGATGGTGACCTTGATAACGTAAAACATTATGACTCCTGAGAAGATCGCTCTAAGATTTAACAGCACTGCAGCAGCAACACTGGCACATACAATGTATTTTTTTCTGCATTCATCAAGGATAAAACTATATGCTGACAATAGTTTTGTTTCCCTTCTTCCTCTTGTATGGTACCTTGCATTGTTGTCCAGACTGTGGTAAGCAGCAGGCCACATCCCGGATCATTGGTGGCACCATAGCTAAAATAGGTCACTGGCCTTGGCAGTTGTCGCTACAGTTCAGAGGATCCCATGTCTGCGGAGGAGTCCTAATCTCCCCTGATTTTGTGCTTTCTGCTGCCCACTGTTTCCCAAGGTGACGAACAAAAAAACAAAAAAATGAAAACAAACATACCCCTGTAATTTTTTTTCACACTCTCTTAAATTGACCGTAGTCTACCTTAGTAAACTCTCTGATTTCTAGAGTCTGTACTTTGTAATTGTAATTGTAATTGTAATAATTTTAAGGTCCAGCTGCAGTTAAAAATGCTAAATTCATACATTTTAAAAATCACAATGCCCATTATTCTGTGCTGAAATCTACATTAATCTGTTGCTGTCCATTGAAGAGTGTCTTTCTGGGTTTCAGAGACAACTCTGCGGCTCTGTCCCCTCAGAACTGGAGAGTATACGGTGGAACGGTGTCCTTGAACAACCTGCCTGCGCCGTACCTTGTTGAGAAGATCATAGTCAATGAGAACTATGACACTAAAACAAATGACCAAGATGTTGTTCTTCTCAAACTTACATCCCCAGTCACTTTCGATGGTCAGTTGCATCTTTACATTCTTTAAAAAATGTGTGTAGTCATCTAATCTTGATAGCTGTGTTCAGTTTTTAATCATCACATAAGCATGTATGTGGGCATCATTTTGGAAAGCAGAGTGTGTGAACGATTTAATTGCTTCCTCCATGGAAATATTCAGCACAGAAAGACTTTGATGATGGAACCTGTGTTTAGCAGCACTATGTGGAGTGCTATGCATATATATTCTGTACAGTATAGTGGGGGAAATAATTATTTGATCCCATGCTGAATTTGTACAAAGAAAGGAACAGTCTTTAATTTTTATGGTAGCTTTATTTTAATGAGGAGAGACACAATAACAACCAAAAGTTGAGGGAAAAAACTCACATTACATAAAGGTTTCTCTTACTATGTACTGTATATAGTCTACAGTATATTATATGTTCAATGTAGATTATTAACAAAAACAGGACACAGAAAAATATGCAGGATAGTAATAGCAATGAATATATTTCCTTTGCTGCTTAGTCTGAGCATTTAAAGCCTGTGAGTTCACAGTCAAACTGTTAATCTGCTTTACATAGAGCAGTTGTTTTACCATATATGTACAGATCTATCTACAGTACTATCCATTTGAGCACACAAGGCAGCTGATGTGTTGGCAGAATTTTAAATACATATTTTTGTGTTAACCAGATAAAGTTCAGCCCACTTGTCTGCCAGCATATAACCAGAATTTTGTCCAAGGAACTCAGTGCTGGACCTCAGGTTTTGGCACCACACAGGCCGGTTCAGGTAAGCAGAAATTTAGAAATGTTAAGTATACTAGAAATCTAGCAAATGACAGAGTTTTATTTTTATTTTTACTGGATTCCCATGATTTCCATACTCATGTGTTGGGCAATATCCTCTGCCGTGCGTTCATCTGCATTACATGTTTAAGTCCTGTTGTTTCCAGCACTGTTTGATTTTTTTTATTGTACATAAGGCTTTAAAAGTTTCGGGTTGGTCTATGAATGACATTTAGCCATTTTAGTCACTAAATCTAATGACTTAAATTGAAGGAAGATAGGACCCACCCAATGCATTGATAGATACAAACAAAAATACAACATGTACATAAGTATTCACAGCCTTTGCTATGGCACTCAAAATATGTCAGATGTTTCTACAACATGACTGGAGTCCATCTGTGGTAAATTCAGTTAATGGGACATTATTTTGAAAAGCACACATCATAAGGTCCCATAGTTGATGGTGCACTGAAATGTCGAGACAGGATTGTATGGAGGCATAGATCTGGGGAAAGGTGCGGGAAAATTTTTGCAGCATTAAAGGTCCCAGTGAGCATAGTGGCCTCCATCATCTACAAATGGAAGAGGTCTGGAACCACCAGGACTCCACCTGGCCAATCTGAGGTTTTGGGAAAGAAAGGCTTTAGTTAGGGAGGTGATCAAGAACCTGATGATTACTCTGACAGAGCTCCATCTTTGCTATGTAGAGAGAGGAGAACCTTCTAGAAGGACAACCATTTCTGCAGCACTACACCAGTCAGGCCTGTAAGGTAGAATGACCAGACGGAAGCCACTCCTCAGTAAAAGGCAAACTATTAAACATTGCTGATGCAATAAAAGTGATCAATTGAAAATTAAAATAACAAATAAAAATAAAAATAAAAATGTTAATGATTGATTGGAGGGTGACAACTCTGAATCAATAAACAAAAGTCTGGGACATTATTAACCATAAAAACTGAAGACAAATGAGGAAAACAAAGAATGCAGAATTTCTGTTGGAACTCAAATTAATGTATAATATTTAAACCAAGCTACTATTATGGGGTATTATATTGCCATGTAAACAAAACAATGACCAGTTTTTTCTTTTTTTTAAAAAGGTGTTGTCTCCAAGGATCTGATGGAAGTGAGTGTGGACATTATTGATACAACGGTGTGTAACAGTGGTAATGTTTATGGAGGTCTAGTGACCAATAATATGCTCTGTGCTGGGAAACTCGAAGGAGGCAAAGACTCCTGTCAGGTGAGCAGCAGATGGATTTGACCATCTAGCAAACTTTGAAGTAAATTTTCTGCTAACCAAGTATATTTTTCCAGGGTGACAGTGGTGGACCTCTGGTGTGCCAGGGAGAGAGTCGCTTTTACCTGGTGGGGATTACCAGCTGGGGAGCCGGCTGTGGTGAAAAAAACAAACCCGGGGTTTACACCAAAGTCAGTAGTGTTCTGCCCTGGATCTACACAAGCATGCATGTAAGAGTGAAGGGAGAAAGTATAAATAAAAACTAGAAGGGGAAGGCTTTCTCTATGTTAACTCCTCCTTTGCCTCTTGCAGAGAGCTATGATGTGACATCACTTTGCCGCCTGCTGGTGTTTTCCTTCCAATGAAGTCTGTACTATGAAGTTGTCTTGAGGGAGTAGCAGCATGACAAAAATGCCCACATACATTCATTAACGTTGTGCTCATCATCCATACTCATCCCAGGTCACATGGATTTGATATATTTTACACTACCCACATGTATACAAGCTAATCATTGCACTGATTTCAGTCTTTCAGTTTTGATTTTATTCTTTTGTGTGTGTACTAAAGCTCACCTTTAATTTAAGTGAGCTTTAAAAGCAGATGTTTTTTTTTTATGTCATGTGTTGTAATTCAATGAAAAGCATTTAGCACTCTACTGAGATTTCCTTAATCAGTTTGTGGTTGATTAATGTATGATTGTGTATAATTATGTGTGATTAATTATTAGGATTAATTATCAGGAACACAATTTTACCTGTTGTGTACCATATTAAAATCAAGACATTTTTTGCATTACCTTTGTGAAGTACAAGCACCGTGGCACTTGAGTCAGTCACTAAACAGTGCACTTAAGCCACTACTCACGTTGGGATTTTACTTGAAATTGTTCTTGATTGTATGGCATTTTTCCGTATTCTTTGTTATGTTCATGTCGTAAGTTTGTGAAGGATCGTGCGAATAACATACGCAACATATATCAGATAAAGAAGGAACCACCCCCTCCCCTTTATTGTGGTGTTGAATGATTTTGTGGGCAGGAGGGTCTGTGGTGAGCGTGCCTGGTGTGTGAGAGAGGGAGAGATGCAGAAAGAGGGAGCGGCAGGGACGATTCCACGCACTAAATAAGCAGTCACTCCAGGAGTCACACCGTTGTCGTCATCACATCTATTTTTCCAGGGGAAGTACATATGAGCAGGTTGCACATATTGACAGATGAGAATACTTGAAGCAGAGTCCTTGTGAGACAAACTGATTGATTTTTGCGGGCGGATATCAGTTTGTTAACCAACGGTCCGCTGGAGAAACAAAAGGTAAGTTAATAAGAGCCTATTTGATTGTGTTATTGATATAAAAAGAAAAAGGGATCCAGTGATCTAAAAAGAATATGGGTGCAATAAGACTGTAAGGCAAGGCAATTTTATTCATAATGCCTCTCCAGTGTACATAAATTGTGTCTTTCATGCAAACTTCTTTGTGGAATTATTTTACACAAACGTGTGGTGTTATTTATTATAATAATAATAATTATTATTATTGTAATGTCCCACCTGCCTCGTGTACATGGTCACAATAACTAATGGAGATGGCATTTTCAAGGCTGCTTGTTATTTACCACGCGAACATGTACCACGAGGGTGTGTCTGTTGGCACTAATCGCTGGTTACGCGATATTGCAAAAACGGGATAAAAACCATGATTAATCCACTTGTCATTACCAAGTCACAATAACTCGTTCGTTATGACGCTGCTGTTTAGCGGTTTCTGTGAAAAGGAAAAACGCCAGGCGGATGATGATGAAGGCTCGGGTTTTCTCAATCATCAGATGATCCACAGGTTGAGAGACGCAAAAGTAGATCAATGCGAAGACGTCACGCATCGGATATTGAGGCATATTTTGCAAGGTTTTTTGTTGTTGTTGTTGTTTTATGAGACTCTCAGCCAAACCAAACAACACGTAATTTAGCTCAGACCCTTGATGGAGCGTCACGAGTAATGGAGAGGTTATCAGTGTGTGTGATTGAGGTCTCCCTTTGTCAACGACAGGCGACTTTATCTGAAAACAACCGCTGAACGTACGGTCACGCTCATTATTTATTTATTTATTCATAAATCAGCTCCCTCAACGTAGGCCAGAGATTTCGACCTTAAAGATGCGGGCCACACCCCTTATTCCTGTTTAAGTGAAGACAGTGTTGTCTCTGCTTTAACCCATTTCTCTTTCGGCGCCACAATTGTCAGTTGGAGACAGTTACCATGGCGATAACTGAACACTAAATTACGATGGCTGTCATAGTGGTGTAACATCATTAAAATTCAGATATAGAGGTCAAGGCTTGTTTTTTGTTGTTTTTGTTGTTGTTGTTGTTGTTGTTTTTTGTTTTTTTTGTATTCATGTATTGTACAACCCAGTAAGCTGCCTAATATTGTATTGATGTTATTATAGGGCTCTTTTTTATTTATTTATTGGGTTTAAATAACGCCTCGGGGTTATTAGTCACCCAAACTAATTTCCTTTCAGACACCCGCACTACTCCAAAGTGTAAAGTAAAACAGGGAAATATGGCCCAGTTATCCCAGCCAATATTTTAAAAGTGTGTTAAAAGCTACAACTGAGATCTAAATACCTATAGATCTACAAAGCAAATTGTGTGCTATCTGTCACGGAGGTCCAAATTAATGTGCAAATGAAATCTGCATGAATTTGCACCTCCCTGACTTTGAAGCACACAGCACAAGCCAGTGGGGAAAACAACAACAATAAGAACAAAACATCTGTCATGTGATCATTTCAAATCATTGTAGAACTACTATACTATTACTGTAGGGTCTCTACCTTGCAATATAAAGCGCCTTGGGGCAACTGCTGTTGTGATTTGGCACTAATATAAATTAAATTGAATTGAATTGACTGAGTGGTGGGGTTAGTGGGGTGTGGTCGTCTGTAAAAACACACATACAGCCACCAGTTTAAGGACACTGTCACTTGAAGATGTATTTTCCTTCATGACCTTGTTGTTTTTTTGCCATGATCCATTAGGGTGTTATTTCACTAAACTCCTGCATGAGAGTTATACATTTGCCAAACAGTATAATGTCAAATGTTAAACCATTTTTTCATGTCTCTGGGATTCTGGAGCACTCTGCTGCCCTTGTGTACTTCAGTATCTCACTGCTGTTATTGCTTTGACCTACTGTTGTTTCTTTGATCGCCTTCCCAGGTCTTCATCTCCATCATCAAATGTGTCTTCTTGGCCTTTGTTTTTAAAGCTCTGTGCATTTTATACTGGAAATGTCACTATGGTACAAAAGACTGTCCTACCACAGTCCTCTCCCCTCAGACAGTGTCTCCTCTGCATGCCCTTCACCTGTACTACCAGACAATGTCTAACCCTGTCAGCCTGTCTCCCAGTCTCACTGGCTTTCAGCTTGGCCTTTCCTCGTTCCAACATTACAGGAAACAGCCTCCATTCACTGTTGTTGCCTTTTCCAAACAGATATCATCACCACGTCTGCCCTTTTCTAGTTCTCTACTCTCAGACAATAGAAAGCCTGGCTCAGGAACTTGATATTACCAAACAATGGTGCAGATTAGACAGAGGAAAGATGGAAAGGCAACTGCTCAGGTGTCATGTTCACCCACAGGGAGAAAAAGGCTGGCAGAAACAGTCAGATGATACACTATATAGGGAAGTACAGTGGGCCAAATCTCTAACTTACAGGAAAAATATGACACTGACCCACCCAAGGTCAAAAGTGCTACACTTCAGAAGGGAGCAGTATTGAACTAACAAAAATCATTATAATTTTTGTATTCATCTGATGCTCATGGATATTGGTCAGAGAAGTAAGTAATTTAGAGCTAAACCTATGAAGCTGACATTTTAGTACTGGTGTATGGATGTTTTGTCTTCATCCTTTTGTGGGATATTTGACAGCACTTGGTAGATTACAGGTTTATGTCATATACAAGTATATTGTAAACCAAATCATGATATTTTCTTAAATATAGCCAAGTTATTTTAGTGCCCAAATCTTACCTAACAGTTAGTAAACTGTTAAACTGAACAGTGACTGAAACTGAAAAGTAACAGTAAGCAGCAAAGTGTAAAAACTCCACTACTGACTAGATTATATATGGTGTTATATATAAAACACTCAAACTCTAAGGAACGTCTCGCCTTCAAACACAATACATTAAAAAGGTAGTGTAAAATAGCAGGCGTCAATCACTTTTCTACACATCTCATCTTAATGTCTGGCACTCTAAATAAATATTCTTCTGCTTTTCAGCCATTAAATATCAAGACTTTTTGCAGGCAATCTAAAATCAATGCTTGAGTTGCTGAAATCATTGTGGAACTTTTTCCAAGATTAATTTTTTTTTTTTTTTTACTGCTCAAGGGACAGCTCTCTATGTCCTTACAAAGTAGGATGAGTGCTGTGGTGTGAATAAACTTATTTTAATATTTTGTGTGACACTGATTGCTTTCCCTTTAACCTCAGACTATCTCTGGCTCCTCCGAAATCAGCGGAGGTTGTCCAGCTGGCCACTTAACCCACGGCACTTACTGTCATATCTATGCCATTAGCAAGTGCCTGAGTGAGAAGGACACAAAAGAGCATCAGACTTCTCTCCATCAGCCTCGGTATGGTTCTGTCTACTTTTTCAGAATTCTCTCCTTCCATTACTGCCACAGTGACAGATCGAGCTTTAGATTACCAGTGCAAGAGAGCAGCTGACTGACACACATTACGCCATATTGCTCTTGCTGTATTATGTTGAGACATTTTATGCCAAGACATTATTCACATGAATAAGTGAACAATTCCCCGTGTCAATATGACCTCCGATAATGCTATTTGATAGAAGAGCAATCTTGTGTATGCACACACACGCAGGTGACATGATACATTTTCCTCATAATGTTTACTGATGCACAGCCGGTGGTAATGCATCAACAAATGTAAAATATTCAGGGAGGAATGTATTAGAAGAGCTGGATATGATGCCACCCTGTAAGTGCTAATATTTACTAATAGCCACTTGAGGTATTGCAAAAAATAAATAAATAAATACATTGAAAAAAGCCATTTTTCTATTTTATCATTAAAAAGCCTTTTAAAAAGCTGTCAGATCACTCTCCCGATATCATGTTCATAAATGTAGTTTTTGTGATGTCATCACCAAGTGAAGGCTTAGTGGAAATCTGATCTGTAGGTGGGCCCAGGAGGCCAAAAAACCTTCATTGACTACTGATTATCTCTGATAAAGACTCATCAAGCAGCCAGCATCTTTTAGAGCAAAATCGCTTCTTGCTATCTGCCTTTCTTTATGTATCCCATAACAGCATGTGATGAGTGAAAGATGAAAGTGAAAGGTTATTGAAAAGGGAGTTGAAGGTGGCTCACAGTCAAATACCTTTCTTTATTGTAACCATCATCACGGCTGTCAGCTCTTTGATTATTGTGATTTTAGCCACAGTAAAACCAGCATGAAAGATGAAGCATTAAAGATTAAAAAAAGAAACAAAAAAAAAAACTAAACAATTGTCTGTGAAACAAGGAGTGTTTGACAAAACAAACATAGATGTCCTCCTTGACCTATTTCTTTATGCCTACTGCATGCTGCACATGAGCAGATGCAGTGTTTATTAATAAAGCTGAACTGAATGCAAGTGAATTTGGGGCCAATCATCAATCCCCCCCTCTGATATGAAAAAAGATATCTCTCTTATGTCACAAATATAACAGAAATGTTTTCAAAGGCCATGCTGTTTTATCTCGTCATTCATGTCTGCATGTTTTCAACTAAAATGCACCATTAAGAATGCCACATAATCTTCTTTACATGCACACCTTAAGAAATGAGGACAGAGATTTCTGTCTTGTCTGCTTAGTAACAGGTGTGAAGACAATCCTGTGCTAAAGAAAGCTATTTTCTTTTCAATCACTGGGATGTTACATAGAACTTTAAATGTCGTAATAATTCAACATATAAATGAATACATTGATTTTATTTATTTAAAAGGGAAAGTGTATATTATTATTATTATTATTCCAAATGTCACTACCTTTAACTGATAATACCTCTTTACTGAATGTTGCATGTCTAAAAGGTATTGAACAATTGCCTGTAATAGAGGCTCTGGTTACTCTTCCACTGATGTTGGATTTTAACATGATGAACTCACCCAATGAGGGTGGAGCAAGTCCATAACAAGTAGGATCTTATAAACAGAACAAGCAACCTTAAAGAGACAATGATGGAAGGAAAAAGGTTTTCTATCTAACACGTTAAGGCCTTTTTAATTAGCAATTCTATTGATTTTAAAGTAGCAGTACTTGCCAGTGACCAATAAGTAAAACAGAATTTGTCTAAAATTGTGGTGGTTAAAATGAATGATTTTAGATATGTTCTTAACATATCTTAACATGTTCTTAACAGATTCCACCTTATGATTCCCAAATCATAAGGTGGAATCTGTAGTATTGGATATGCAATAAATTCTAGTAATGTACTCGTGTGTGAAACAGGCATTTAACCAAAAATGTTTCAAGGTCACATACAAGGATTTTTGTTTCAGATGTAGCTGTTATCATTCTATTGGATGGGACAGCTTCATCTGTTCCTCCATCGTCATCTTATGTCACATCATTTTAGAAATGTCCCAATTACTGTTGTGCTGTTTAGATCTGTTTATAGCTCACAAATCAAATAAGTGGAGCACAACATACAAATTGCAAGTGCGCAGGAATGCTATTGTTCATACTAGAGCTAATGACCATAATGGGATAATTTGTTTGCTTAAACGCATTATGTCCTCTACCAGTGATGCAGCTGAAGGCAGGCAAATATCCAGATGGCTATATGGACATAAATGGACCCAGTCAATCAGAGGACCAGTTCAGTTCTCTCAGAATTAGTAGTCGATACTCCCAGTTAACAGTACTAAAGGATGAGTTATAAAACCTCTGGAAGGTGCAGTGCAGACATCCCATGGTTTGTTTATAGATCATGCATGTTGAACTGCAGACTTGTTTTGTTTTATTAGTTCACACAGAGCATTGTTCTGCTCCATCGAATCCATTGCTGTCATGCTGTTTCCCATCTATATTCATTTAGAATGAAGTATTATAGTCAATAGTCACTGTCAGCTGATGTATAACAATCTATCAGACACTTTATTTGCACAAGCTAATTTGATGGGGAATTGGACTGCTCACTAAATATTGATTTATGACACGTTTTTGCATTCAACAGCCATGTACAGTGGTATCATTATATTAGAGTGACAAAAAAAGAAACAGTAGATTACCTGAACCTGCCATGTATTTTGTTTGTTTTCATGGTACTAAATAAAATCAAGAAGGTGGTCTAAGTTGGTCTCAGAGATTCCAAAACGAGAGGTCAAAGGTGAGATTCGTTCATTATGCACTGATCTGCTAAAACACAACCAAAAAAGACCAAATCTGTTCATTTTACACATTCTTGCACACCTGAATTTTTATAGACATCTCCAGATGGTCTGGATGATGTCAGAATGCAAACTGATTAACTAAGTTTCAATTTTACTATAATTCCCCTTATAACTGATCACGAAGTATCTAGGAGGGAAGAAATTTCATAAATTGACTTGGTCTATTGAGGGTATAGAACAACTTGATGCATATATTTTCAGCACTTGAAAGCGGAGCCCAATTCTGTAGTCCTTGGATTACTGCACTGTGTCTAAGGACAGATTTTACAATCTCACAACTTTTCTAAAATCTTACTTTAACACTGAGACTTTTTGGGACACCCAATGTTATTCACACAAGTCTTTCTCAGTGGATTTAAACCAAGCAACATGAGGCAGCATTTAGTGTTTAGAAACTGCTAAAACTTCCCATCCGTCGATCCATCCATCCATAATATATCTGGAATGCCTTTTTAATATTTATTATTAATTTCTATGTTACTGTGAATTGCCCTGTGTGTTAATGATGCCGTGAGAAACAAACTTGCCTTCCCTGTGCAGAATGTCATGACAACCCACGCAATGACACCTTAGATATTTTAGTCTGGGTCAAAGTGGGGAATCCACCGGCTGATTGACACTCCAACATAGCCAGTTGTGGACCCACATAGCTTGGCTGTCTAAAAAATAATTAATTAAATAAACTGAAAATGAATAAATACATAAAATGTTTTAGCGCATTACAGTTTGCCTGGAATGCATTTAAACATAAGCGATATCTCTGTAGAAGACATGGTGTGTGTCTGCATGTGGGTGCGCACCGAATAGCCTACATAAAAATAGGTCAAGGTTGTGTGATGCCCACAGAGACGAAGGACCAGTCTCTGCCAAGAAAAGAGGACATGTATGGCTCTGAACACGGATCATTGTGCAAGATAAAAGCTGTATCCACAAACCTTTGACTTCTGCTATACTCCAAAAGGCTGGACAGAGCAAGTGTTGTGCGTGATGTGATTCCTCTTTCCTCTCACTCAATAGATGTGTGATCATCATCTGCGCAGTATACCTTGAGTGCATGTTCATTGTCACTGTTTTTGTCCCAGACTGCAGACATGAATGTGCTGGAGTGTAGTGGGGGAAACAAACAAACAAACAAACAAACAAACAAAAAAAAATCCCTCTGACTGTCTACTTTGTCTTTCTTCTATTTTCTCTCACCCTCCCTCTTTATTACGCTGTGTCAGCAGTTGCCATGGAAACTATTTTGCTCATCGTCTCTTCACTCCTTGTATATATGGCTGGTAAGTACAACCCTACTCATGCAACGCACACGTGCATCCATGCATACAAACACACATGCATGCACACTCGCCGATTGTCCATAGGGAGGCAGTGTTGGCGCAAGCAGTGACATTTCATGGAAAAAGGACTGGGTGTGGACAATTCAAATTCATAGAAAAACATCAGTTACTACTTTAGAGATTTAAGTGTGGATTTTACTGACTGCATGCCTGGTCTCTTGTTGTGTGGGACTGAATTTGCAAAGATGTGTTGTTGTTTTTTTCACTTATGGCCCTCTAATTTCCTGTGTTTCTCCCCTTTCTGTTTTCTTTCCGCCTTTTCACTTTAACCACTTAACACTCTGCCTCCCAGCTGCAACAAACACTGATACAAAGGGGGGTGAGTACTCTTCCTGTGGTCTCTAATGGGGTCAAACGTTGATCTTAAGTGCTTTACTGATGGTCTATTCGAGTTTAGGTCAGACTCTTCGGGGTTATAGCAGATGTACTGATAGAGCCTTAAAATTACCAGACCAAGTTATCAACCCAAACAGATTCTAGTTTTGAAGACATACGAGCAGTAATTTGGTAAGAAATAGAGTTGACAATGTATGATAAATATATGGGATTTCAAAATATATGAAATCCAAAGTGTAGCATCTAAAGAGCGCTGTTTCAAAGTCAAACCATCAAAACGCCATCACTGAAAAATCACCCACTTGAAGCAAATGACAAAGTTTTATATGAAATCTATTCAATATGCAATATTATTATATGCAACATTGTTTCATACCAGCTTTCCCTTTATCTCCTATTAACATGTAAAGCTATAAATATTTGTACTTAAATAACAAGAATTTATTAAATAAGTACCCTTCAAAAATATATATGTGTGTTATATTGTATATAATTTATGTAAGCTGGATATTATAATGTGTAAAGTTATAATCCATTAGTTACTACGTCCATTAGAGCCCAGAGGTTTAGCTTACAGTGCCACTCCAGACTGAAGCAAATACTAGCCTACCAGAAACACTGACTTAACCTACATATAGCCATGTTGTCACAAACAAAAAGCTTATTGGGATACCGAGATATTGTTATTGAGATAAACATCCTGTTAACAATAACATTTTGTTTCTGAAAAAACAAACAGAATATTTATCTTTTTAAACACAAGCTCGTACAGTCTGTATTAGCTGAGGAGAGAGACAGATCACTGAGTCAGTGGTCTTCTATAACCGTTTCATTTTCGTTAACAGAGCAATAATTTCCTGAATGACCACCAATACACTTAGGAGAGCTGATTTCAGTTTAGTAATTTTCAGGATAAGTCATAAAATAATTATATGGATTACAAAAGAAGAAAGACATTGATTTTGTCAGAAAACACTCAAAAAAGTGTATTGATAATAGTGATACAGGCTTGCAACTGAGACAATGTGTTTTGATTTCTCATCGTGGTTTTAAATGTGTTTGTTTTCCTCCGTGTTTGCAGCTACCAATACATCTGAAAACCCATTTATTTATGGTAAGTTAAGCAAAACCTTCAGAAATAATGAAGTAATTAGCACATTGCTGAGACAGAGAGTCATTGTAAATCCCTAAAAATAAATAAAAAAAATAATTTAAAAGCTATTATTAGCGATAAATGATGATTAAGCTACACTCCTGCTGTTGCCTTCTTTCTTCTGCAGACTATGAGACCTTGAGGATTGGGGGACTGGCATTTGCAGTGGTGCTGTTTACACTTGGCATTCTTCTAATCCTCAGTAAGTTAACCTCTGCCTGCTTGTGTGTGTCGTTTCATCATGTCTACACGTGCTCTCCACTATAACCGAATGTTACAATTTAATTAGAAATAAAAAATAACAGCATTTTTATAGAATTTTCACATCATGCTACTTCATGACCTTGCTTACACGCTGTTTTTTTTCTTGGCAATCCAGTAACACTTTAATAGTAATGACACAGATGTTGCATTCACAACAGACCAATACAGCTGACAGTTTATTGTGTTTCCAGGTCGGCGATGCCGCTGTGGTATTAACCAGAAGCCCAGGTATGTCAGTGTCCCGGTCTGATTTACAGAAATGAATTTTCTTTTAAAAAGCTGCATGAAGAGCTTTTTTGGGTCATACTATTTGATTTAGTTACCATGACAACCTGTGGATACTCTCTTCAGGGCCCCCGGAGATGAGGAGGCACAGGAGGAGAATCTGATTGTCTCCAAGGGTAAGATGCACATTTTAACTCTTGTCATTTCCTCCTTACCTCAAGCTCACCCTCTGACATACATCCATAATTAAGTTTCCTTCTGAGAGAGCCCATAGAACACAGGAACTGGGAAAACTGCTCCTTTTGGCTACATTTCAGAATAATGCAATATCTGCTTCTTCTTTTTTTACAGTTAAAAAGCTTTTAAACAATCAGTCAAATGCAGGATCTTTTTTTTTTTTACAGTGTTTATGCTGGCATGTTTTCCTCAGTATCCATTTGTCTGAAGCCACTGATGAAAGATGCATTGAGATCCTTTGGTCACATAAAACCAGTAAAATCACAGTAAAAAATATACTTTACTATAGGCTATAAAAGAAAAAGTGCAAATATAAACAGTGTTATTACTGTAATTATTACATAACAGTGCTTGATATATTTCAAGATATTTTTAATTAACATCTTGAAGAGGACATACATTCTTACAACTCACGAAAAGTTGATGTATACCGTATATTTCCCCATTATGTGGTTTTCAAGTTTTAGCTTAGATCTTTCATTTAGTCCCCTGTATATAACCCCAGTTTTAAAAGGGATGTTTCAGCACCTGTAGCTTTAAATCTTAGTGAATCTTGGCTTCTGTTCATGCCGTCTTTGGGAAGAGCTCAGTGAGTCACAAGGTAGCGGGAGAAAGTTTGTCTTTAGGCTTTAGACCAGAAAGTTTTTCTTTAAAATATTATTTTCAGTTTTGAAGTGCAGTTTGGTTAAATGTATGCAACAAAACTACTTTAGGTTTGGGGAACAATCAAGGTTTGAATTAAAGTACACCTTTTCAAGAAAGCATATGGGCTATGTGTTTTAAATGAATATAATATGATAATATGAATTTGATATGATATTTATAGTTATAAGAGTATCTTCCATTCTAAAATGCACATACCTTGTACATTAAGTGAGTAAATACATGTACTCTACAGTAGTGCCCTTTGTTATAAGGTCACGAGTACAAAATCTATGTACTCCTTGCATACTTAATGGCTCTCAATTAGTAGCAGAGCCCTGAGCATTGTCCTTCACCTTCAAGTGATTGCAAGTGAGTGAATGTTTTGGCACAGGAGAGGAATATTTAACAAGAAATAACTCTGGGCAAGTTTAATGTTTTGCATGTTTGCTTCAGCTAACTCACTCATCATTGACCTTTTTCAGCTGCAGCAGCTGCCAAGGAGACTCCAGCAGAGAACTGAGGCAACTCTAGAGAACCCGACTGCCTTCTGAAATGAAGATTTTATTTGATAGGTGTGGGTGATTATTATAACCGGTCATGCGATAGGGTAAGAGGGGAGGTATATGTTTAGAGGTGTAACGCTGATATGTACATAATTCTTGTGCCTGCTGTTCTTCGTCGTGATCGTGCCGGTCCCTCCCTCGCTGCCTGTGCTCTTGTCCATTCCTGTGCCTTTCTGTGACCGTGTCTCCACTTTATTGTCGTAGCCAGTAGCACCTTTAATGCAAGATTTCTTTAAAGAAGACTTTCGAATCTTGTGTGACCTGCTGTTCCTAATTGTTTTGTTAATTGTCCACCGTCATATTTTGCCACCGTTAGAATATAACACATACATATATATATAGTATATATATGTATCAATACGATAATGGTATAAATAGTACTGATAGTTCACAGAAACAGTTGAATATCTTCATATATGTTTAAGTGTGAATGGCTGGGTGTGTTTGTGTGGTCATATGAGTGTAGTTATGTGTGCATGTATATTCTGTATGTGTATGATTGCGTGTACATCACAAGTGCATGTGCATCTCTACATGCAAATGTGATGAGCCTTATATAAGACAATCTCAACTGCCACAGCTCTCTTGAGTGAGCACAGTAGTTTGCAGGTACCTGCATGGGCCCCTCGACGGCAGTGTCTAACAGTTCATAGTGGAGGGAGCTTCTGCATCAGCTATCTCACTGCCACCTTCTCCACATATCCAATCCACTGCTCTGTCACTGGCTCCGTCAGGATTAGCTAGTCTCCAGCAGGCTATAATTAGTTTTCCCATACACACTCACTGGTACCACAAATCTTTCGAGCCAGGGTATCTTTCTTTTCTCTTTGTTATTTGTTTAGTCAATCTCAAGATGTTTTAAATAACCAGACATGTATTACATTGCCGGAAGAGAGATTACGTTTGTCCGTGGAGTTTGAGAGTCGTGATATTGATATTATTTGTTTGCCAGACTACATTAATAGTAGCCTAATGTAAGCCAAATTATAGAGCGAGTATAGATGACTAGTCTTTGTCGTCAACCTGCTGCCAGGTCGGGTTTTAACCAGTATTAAGTCTGAAATTAAACATGACAGCTATACAAGTAAATATGGTCATTCTTCACACAAGAGCCTTGTTGTGTGGCAACCTGTTGTGCTTTTGGCATAAATAAAAGTGGCTGAACACAAAATGTGTGTTTTTATGTTTACTTATTTTATTTCTTTTTTTGTTTTCATTTAGCTGAAACCAGATTTTGTTGTAGAATTTGGATTCTAATTGTTTTCTTCAGGGAACTTTTCTTCTTTTTTTAAACATTAATTTACATGCAAACGTCGTACAGCATTTGAAATCACTCTGCTGTTTTCCAATCAATGTCAGTCAAGGTTATAATGCTGTCACTTGGGGCTATGAAACCATGTGTCAGGAAAAGGTTTCTCCACCTGAAGAGTCTATAACATGCCGCATTTTCTGTTATGATTCCAAAGGTTGAAGCAGCTTTTGTTTCTTGGCACCAGTGTGCAAATTTTATGAGACTATAAATATGTAACTGAGCGGCTGAACTAAAATATGGCTGTGAGCGTGGAGGGGTGGTTTAGTGGGTGGGGATTTCAACTGTGGGAGTCTGGTCTGGAAATGCAGACAGGGCCACCCGCAGACACACCTGGACAGTGGTGATACAGAGACTTCTGCAGCTAAGGTGAGTGACTGCTCTCTTAAATAAATATTAAAATAAATGTGGCACAAAAATCTGTCACCTTAAAATGGTTTAAATAAATGTTAGGGCAGGATCAAGTATGGAATATACATGTTTTAACAGGTTTAAGTTAATTTCTGTGTTTATTTTCGCATTAAATGTGAATTATCTGCATTCCTGCACTGAAAAGTTTAACCTTCCTACGCAAGCTGTCCAGTATTCAGTAGTGCAAAACATGTTCTCATGGCTCAGTTAATATGTGTTGTAAAGCTGGGTTTAGAGGACAGTAGTTTGTTTGCTAAATATCCTGCTAGATGCCCACTTTTAAAGAAATCTAATAGCAGTGATGTAGTGCTTAAATTTAGGGGTGCTGTCTTTACTTGCCAAAATCACCATATATCAATTAGGCAGTCGTCACAGCAGCTTCTTTTCCATGTTCTATCTATAACCTCTATCAGACTGTGCAAGGTTCAAGGTTAATGAATATTGGAGCTGTAATATATTAATGAGTAACTGTCCAGTATGCCCTTATGCTCAGTGGTGCATTGAAAAGGCCTTGGCACATAAAGGATTAAAGAACTGAAGTTCACAATGCACACAATGGCATGCTTGAAGTAAGTGGAGAGAGCAAGGGAAAGTCTCAGTTCTTTAATCTGTTTAAGTTAACAATTAAAGACTTGGAGATCAAACAAGAAACGCGTGTTTGTGGGAATGCTTGTGGTTTTGGTGGGGAGGGGTGGTGAAAGATGTTGGCAGAATGGGTGGGGAAGAAAAATCAATACTGCCATTAACCTCTCAGTGAAGATCAAGGCAATCGCTTTGCCATTAAGACTGCAGTAGGCAAGCCACAGGGCAATTTGTTCAGGACATATAAAGTTTCCAAGCCTTTCAACTGCCTCTCATCTAAAGTGAATAAGACCAGTTAAATTAGCTACTAGAACAGTCAAACTTTATTACAAGAGAAGGGCTGTAGAAACAAAATACCCACAAACTTTTTAACCCACACACGCTTTCACATACCAGACCCAATGGTGGGAATACTATTAATACAGAGGTCTGGGTTAAATAATTTAAAACAGTAGACCTTGGTGGATCACCAGCTGGTAGATGCACCCCCACTCACCCACCCACCCACACACACACACACACACTTTTAAAAAAAACCCTGTTTGTATTATCTTTTTGCAGTTTGATCAGCCGAACACACAAATAAGACAAGACAACATGTCTTCTCCTAAAGGTGAGTTACACATGAGCTGAACTGCTCGTTATGAACAAACGCCAGGGCAAGGAAACAGACGCATTTGGGTGACTTAACATTTGCAAGGTCACAACTACCTTACTGTTATGATTCTGACTCAGAACCGCAAGTGAGCATGTTAGTCATACATCAGGGCAGCGCAAAGTTTCCTTTTTATTGTTATTAACATTATGAACAACAATACAAAGGTTAACACTGGTCATGGAAAATATGACCTTCTGGCATTTAAGCATTCTGCCACAGTCAGTCATGCTTACTTAGAATGTCTGCATTACCAGTCATGCCTCTGGCTTTTTGGTAATAAGGTGACATAATAAATTAGATGATAGTGAATGCGAGTGTATTTGTGGAGGCGGTAAAATAAGATACAAATTTAGGGGCTGATAATGGAGTACGGAATCATTTTTTCAAGAAACATTTGGATTTTTCAAGCCACTTATGATCTGACAGAAGAGCCTGTTGTCTGTGCACAGCTTCAGACAATTGACCAATTCACACTGTCACCCTGTTTTCCCAACGTGCCCAAAATTAAACACTGAGTTGAGCCCTGAATGTGTCCAAACCACAAAACAGGGAAAAATAGCAACAATATTTAAGCTTGATGCAGCTTGCAGTTATGTGTCTGAGGAAAACTGTTTTTACTGGCTCTGTATCTCTTTCCACTCGTTGTCCTTCAATAGGTGCAGATGTTGACCCTGATGCAGACTTTGTATATGGTAAGCAACTACGTCTTAAAAAAGTGTATCTCATCACAGTGTGTAGAAAGCAAGATATAGGCAGTTTCTGCCATGACACATGTTATTAGGATTAGGGATCTACAGGGAAGAAGAAAACGGGGGGTAAAGAGGTGTGAATGAAAGCAAACTCATTAGATAGGGGTGGAAAGTGATGGTGTAGTGACAGAGCGCTTTGTGAATTTGTAGATTATGAAACGCTGCGTCTTGGAGGTCTGATCTTTGCCGGGGTCATTGTGTTCCTTTCCATCATTCTGTTGGCAGGTAAGACAGCACTCCCATCCTATATGTGTTGTGTTTTGTATTTGTATAAGATTTCATATGTGTTTCAATGGAAAAGAAAGGAAAATAGAAACAAAGGCCCTAACAAATGGAACAGCTAAGGTGAGGATTGGCGAGGACATAGTTGGAAAGGCTGGCCTAGTGTGAGCAGCCAATGAAGATATGAGATATGAGATATCTGCTCTCTTTTTCTAGTCCCTGTCGGTACTCTCACTTCAGTATTTCGGATCAACTGAAGGTCTTCAGGGAGTAGGACATTAGGACATTCTGATAATAATAAACTACAGTAGTCCAGCCTAGAAGTAATAAATGTATGAATAAGTTTTTCAGCATCACTCACAAGATTCTAATTTTACAGATATAATTAATTTATCCCAGATTTGGGATTTATCAGAACAGATTTATTTATTTTTTTATTTTAAAAAAAGTATCCATAAGTTTTGATAGGAACTAACTATCACTTGGTGTTGTCTTTTCTCAAGGCAACAAGATCAGAAACTGTGGCAAATCCAAGGTAAGATATTGCCGGATAGATTTATAGTGACATCTGCTGGTCATTATGAAACAATAACTTGTTTAAATGATCAAACAGTACACGGTTTTAACTTCTGCATAGTGCAAATCTTCATAAAGCTAATGTTAGCATGACATGGAAAAGGCATTAATGGATGCAACCCCTACATGAAAAATGACCTTATTTGTTTTCTTGTCAACAGCCAAGACGTGCTGATGAAGAAGATTACTAATCCGAGAAGAACCATTGTGGCAATGTCCTGCGATACACGGCATTGCCGTGAGCTGTTATGTGTGTAAGAATGTAAGGCTTTTGTAATAATAAAGTGTATGCCACCACGCTTTGTTTGTGCTTGATATAAGAAGATATAAAAGTAACAAATTATACAATTTTAAAAATAACATAACAACAAAATTTATAATCTGACAGTATTAAAGTGTTCATATGCATTAAAGTGAACAACAAAGGCAGTTGCTGAATAAAAAAAAGTAAATGGTATCCAGAGGATGATAGCCTTCCAGTTAAAAGAATCACCTGAAATCTGACACCTTAAAGAACAAAAACAAGTCTGCTCGGAAAGGAAACGCCCATTTCAGGCACAGCGTCTCTTCAGTAGCCAACCTGGAAGTGGTTTGCATTACAAGCTCCCCATCATAATATAAGAGGCTGTATTCAGAAGTGTATGAAGTTTACACTTTGATAAAGAGAATGGTAAGTGGACAGTGTTTGCACGGCACTTTTCTAGCCTTAAAGAGTCCACAGGAAATGACCTAGACTCACACCAAGCTGTAATAAATCCTCCCTTTGCCTATTAGGCACCTGCCCAACAAGTTTCACAAGTTCGGCTTTTTTTTTTTTTTTTTTTTTTTTTTTTTTTTTAAATTTTTTTTTTTACAATTTATTCAGGATTTTATTCGGAGAAAAAAAATGTAAGATTTATGTACAGGTCTCAAAAACTCATGTATCAAGTATGAATAACTTGCAAGTGAGTAATAAGTTAAAGTTGTAGACATAATACAGGTTTGAACCCGGATAATTCACATACTTGAGGTCCGGGGTTTACTACACTGTGGATGCCCTTCCCCCGCCCCAGGCCGCTGCCAGTCATCTGTGCCCTATCATGGCGGCCCCGTGCGGGACGGGACTATCCAGAGGAGGGACCGGAGGGAGGAGCAGCCTGGAATGATGACGTAGGATTGGAATGAGGGAGTGAATTTTCCGGGTCAGAAACAGGACGGGAGAGGAAATTAACTCCAGGACGAGACGAAAAAAAAAGAAAAAAAAAACCCCCACACGAGAATGCCGCCCTCCTTTACACTGAGATGTAGCCCGTGTGTTTAACGCTTAAGAGGGGGCTTTAAAAAAAGGCGGACGTGAGACGAGGAACCGAGTGGAAAGAAAAAACAGGTGTCTGCAAACTACAAAGTGAGCCTACGACGGGGACTAGAGCACCCATGTTCCTCGAGACCTGCGGAACGTTAGCTCGGTAACGTTACAGCGGCTGACTTACAGCGGGAGTTTCGGTGTTTACTTGCCTGCGAGTTTCGCCTCGCTTGTGTTTGTCGGTGGCTGTCCCGCCATAGCAATCTGTTGCATCTTCCACCACCTCCTCCTCCCCGCTGCTTGTTTTATCGCACGGGTACGAGATTTATTTCCACCTCCCCCGTGATGTTTAACTGTATACCCCTGTGGCGGTGCAACCGTCATGTCGAGACGATCGATAAACGCCACTGCTCCCTGCTCTATGTGCCCGATGAGATTTTTCGCTACGGACGGAGTTTGGAGGAGCTGTTGCTGGATGCCAACCAACTCCGAGACTTGCCCAAGGTAAGCAGAAAGCAGCTTCCGCTCCCTGAAATTAAATGGCAGGTAACTGAGCTGATCTGGCACCCCGCGAGAGAGTGTCTAGGTGGGATCCGGGCACGAAAATTACACAAGATCAGTAAAGTGAGATCCATAAAGGGTGGAAATTTCCCCCCAGGGATACACCTTTGGACCGCAGGCTAGCTGGAAGTATGATTAAAACTTAAGCTCTCAGATATTCATCGCATACTATATAGCACTGATACTACTATCTGAACTGCTGAACCTGTTTGGGCAGGTTATGAGGTTATGATGACCTTTTGTGTTCGTCCTTTTTCTTTACATATAGTATCTTTCTGCATGACAGAGAGCCATAAATGCAGATGATGTAACTTATGTATATTTCCCCCCTGGGAGGTTAGAGTTAAACAGCACTTCTGCTCCAGGCTGATATTTATCCATGGGATGGATGTCAGATTTTAATTAAGAGAAATGCAGTCATTATTCATGTGGATGTGGTTGCCAAGCAGGAAGAGGCATTCACTGCTTTAAATGAAACAGCTGTTTTTGCTCTTCTCTAATGCAAATGCCGAATGGCCTTGGATATATGTTGGCAAAGAAGCAACCTTTCTGCCGATAAAAGCATTGAAACCTCTATAAAAATTCCAGCAAGGAGATCATAATTTTCCATCTGTGGCAATAAGGTAGCTTGTAATAAAACCAGGAATAGACAATAGCTAAATGATAGGACGATCAACACTGTAAGTGGGTATTGTACTTTGACTACTAGTCTAGAGACACTGCATGTGCGATGAATTGTTTTAGGGCTATCTGATAGCACAACTTGGCAGCACAAACTAAACTGACTAACATAAACAGGTAATTTGACATTAAAATGGCAATCTTTGCTGTGGATTGGTCATGATCATGGCTGATGCTTCATCTGCTGCTAATACAAATGTGAAAACATTAGCCTTATCACAAGCTTGATATCACAATTTTCCAGAGAGCAAGGTGATGCTGTCAGATTGCTTGTCCAAAAAAAGGAAGCAGAATTGAGAAATAATCACATTGACACCACACATCCACAAAGTTTTACTAATATGTATGTGAATGTAATCACTCAAGTGAGTCACTAATGGATTGTCTTGAAAATTTCTGTAAAGCAAAACTGCTTTTTCCCCTGACATTAGATATCATGACTAAAGTACTGGTCCTTCATCCTTTAAGAGCAACCATGTATTTTGATAACAGGCTTCTAGTGACTTACAGCCTTGGTGAAGTTGGGATACACAATCCCAGTCTGCTTACATGTGACCCTAGAGATCTGGATTACTACTCAGAGGATTTACGTGTTTTTTTTCCCAAGTGCATGAATGGGTCATGTAGACTTTTTTGGCGGAAGATACCTTGCCTGACATTCGTATTCTCTTTAGCAGAAAAGTTAGTTTCTAGAAGGTGCCCTTGGAGTACCTTTTAAGGTGCAGAAATTGTTACCCGTTCATGCTAGGAGTAGTAATTCATTGGGTTTACAGCTGTTCCTGACAAGCGAGAAACCTTCCTGAAGTCATGGTGGGTCAGATGGAAAGCTTTGGTTCTGGAGGGCAGTTTTCTGCTCAACCTTTCTTCCTTGTGTCAAAAAGCTGAGATTTAGCCATTTTAAAGCTGATGAATGTTATCTAAACAGGATGTACAGTGATTTGGTCCGCAGTTTTCAGAGGGCCATGGAGGAAAGAAAAGACCACTGAAAGAAAATTTTTGGGTCTGGCATCAGCATAGAAACGTGATGGAACAGAGATAATGTGAGCAACCTCCCATGGCTGTGCCACACTGCTTACTTTGTCCATCGAAGAAAAGCACAGGAACAGGTATTCTGTCTGAAAACAAAGACTGCATTATGTGTTTTGTTGTTGCTTCACTAGAGCAATTGTATGTTCTAGCGTTTTCTAATGAAGTCATAATGAATCAATGACCTGAATTGTAAAGTACAGACTGATAAAGCCACAAACAAATGCACAAAAAAGAGAAAGGAAAAAAATCCTCAACACTTGACAGACTGGATATTTGCACCAGACAGGATGCGGTTAGCAGGTGTAATCTCACTGTGACAGTGGACACAGAACTGTGTGACATTTAAGCAATTTCTACACTCAGTTCACAAATATTTTAAGCATGTTTTGGGGATGGAGGGGTTGCATCATTTGCGTGGTGACAAGTGAAAGTGCTGTCATCAATGCTTGCCGAGAGAACCCAAGAAACGTTCGACTGGGCAAACTGTTGTATCCGTCCAGTCCAGTGCGCACAGCACAATCTCATCACATTTGCCTCGGAGGTGGCTAACTGATCGCACTGAAGCCTCCCCAACGTTATCATTGTATTGACAGGGGCATAACAGAGCCTTGACAGTAACGTATTTCAAGTCGCTTTCACACAGCAGGCAGATAAAAACATGCACAAAGCAGTTTTAATGGCAAGATAAAACAGCAAAGGTGTTTTTTACTGTGACAAGATGGGGCAAGTTGAGCAGATGGTTTCATAGTTTTACCAAGACAGATCAGCTGACATAGTCAAAGAACCTGAAGCGTGGGTTTGTGTGGGTAGGGTTAATAGTTAGGCCCTGCTTCTCTCTTTGTTGGTTTAATTGTTTTATGTGTTATTTGTTGCCCAGGTACACAACTAAGTTGGCAAAATTTAACTCATGACTGTCTGTTTATTCAAAGTTCCCTTTGGGCAGCTGGCCCTTAGAGTACACACATCAGGCTGGCTGGTAAACAGCGTTCAAACGAACAAACTGCCTGCAGGGGAAGAATAGGAATGCAAGACTAGCTAGCTGTTGAAATGCACTTGCCTGTTCATCCAGTTTAAAAATGAATGCAGTTTCCAGCCTTCTGAGCTTCACTGAAACTGTAAGACACAGAGGTAGCGGTGACTCTGTCAAAGGTATTTGAATGGTTTTTTTTTGTTTGTTTTGGTTTTTTTTTTTTTTACCTGTGTAAG
>VUQG01026638.1:7124-17406 GCA_015106755.1 Etia nguti | reverse complement strand
CTCTTCCATAAAGGCCAGCTTTGTGCAGTGCACGACTAATAGTTGTCCTATGGACAGATTCCCCCACCTGAGCTGTAGATCTCTGCAGCTCGTCCAGAGTCACCATAGGCCTCTTGGCTGCATTTCTGATCAGCGCTCTCCTTGTTCGGCCTGTGAGTTTAGGTGGACGGCCTTGTCTTGGTAGGTTTACAGTTGTGCCATACTCCTTCCATTTCTGAATGATCGCTTGAACAGTGCTCTGTGGGATGTTCAAGGCTTGGGAAATCTTTTTGTAGCCTAAGCCTGCTTTAAATTCCTCAATAACGTTATCCCTGACCTGTCTGGTGTGTTCTTTGGACTTCATGGTGTTGTTGCTCCCAATATTCTCTTAGACAATCTTCAGATTTCTTCTTGCTCAGTGGATGACAGGCACAGCTCCTAGTCTCCTCGCCTCATGTCGAGCAGACTGAGTTCTCACTGTAACTCCCTCCAAGCTAAAAAAAGGGAAACAAGGCGTTCTTGATTTTTACTGGCATTTATTGCACACAGGTGCCACCAACGATGCCGTGAGAACTGTACAAACAACATGAAATAATCAATTTCCACAGTAAATTGTTCTCATAGAGAATAAACAATAAAGCACATTATTAAACAACATAAAAACATTCACAATTTGACCTTTACCAAATGTTAACATATTACACGTAACTATCATAAACTCAACAGTTCTGCCACAAACAAACATCTTATTTTCTACCACGACATATAAAATACAAATTGCATACCTCATTGGCCACATTAACTTGCAGGGGTTAATGAAAACGCATCTTGCAGTGTGCACTCCTTCCCACAGCTGGAAAACTTCGTTGCACGGGTCTACATAGCTCTACCATCAAGTGAGAGAGGAAAGCATGCTGCCCTCTACCGAGTGTGGCGTGTAACTGAAAATATTGTCAACCCCAAACAACAGACTGAACATTGGTTCCACCCTGGAAACATTCTGTAAAACCTTTAAATGTGTATTTTTAAACCAACAATGTATACATTAAATCTGATATATTAAAATAAAGTATTTTTAACTTATTTATTATAACTTAAACCATGAAGTTATCTTAAACTGCATAACTGCTGCTGACGGCAGCCACAGACTGCATGTTGTGCTCTGTAAAAAATGAAAACCAAAAGGTCTTAATTTGTCACATAGATACACCCACACACATCCACACACACACACACACACACACACACACGTTAACCTACCATTTCATTTATTTAGTTGTCAGACGGTCTTATGATTTTAGGTTTGCACAGGGTAGAAGGCAAACCAGTCTTCGGACAAGTCGCCAAATCATCAAAAAAAAAGGAGTTTTCTAATACCCTCATACGCAGTGTTGAGTCTGTCCCTCTTGATGGCGTTGTCAATCTGGCTAAACAGATGCCGCAAACCTCTCCAGTCGCACCACTGTATAAAAAACAAGTCCTTAAACCATGTCGTGCGCTCTTCGATGTTTAGAGGGTAAGGATTTAACCTCCAGTTTTCAACCCCTCTGGTAGCAATAAGACTTTCCCTGTTATCACATACACTGAGAAAAATAAAGTCATCAGGGCTGCGATTGAAACGATCAGCCTCAAAAAAGCTCGGGGCCTGATGGACTGATCCACTGGGAAACATACAACATCTCCGGGAAGCCCACATTGTCCAAGTCCACACACACTACAGTGCGAAAGAGCTTCCAGTTTTCAGTAGACATGACGTGTGGTTCCCCCCAAAACACCCCCTCACCACAATCTACACTAAGCACGACTGCTCTATTGGTATATTTAATGGCATACACGTACCCTCCAGTGCCTCGATATTCTAACTTAAATTCAGTCCCATCTACGGTGTTTTCACAGCGTTGCTTTTTACGATGAGGACCCCGGGTACACACGCTTGTAGACGTACCTAGAGCAGCTGTGGCATGGACGATGTCCTGGCTGCTCAGCAAAAACAGTACAGATATATTACTACTTACATACTTTATATATTTTTTTAAGTTATCCCATTTCTTTCTGGCCTGCAAGGGGGTGACTTTCCTCTGCAGGCCCGTCTTCTCCAGAATTGTCCTGATCACACACAAAAAATAAGAGGAGAGAAAACCATGGCTGCTATGTTAATCCCTAAATCCAAAAGTTTTCACAGCAGAACACAAGAGGAATACCGTCTGAACATCACATGTTCTGTACAGCATGAGGGTTAATACAACCTGTACTCATATGAATATGATGTGTAAACTGATTTTTGTACCTCCATGCCACAGTGGCCGAATTCTTCACCCCAGTGAAGAGGTGATCATTTTCTCCTCTCATTTTAATAAATTCAGCCGTTTGGTCTTTGTTCCCTAAAACATATCACCAAAAGGTTAATTTGAAAAAAATCAAAATTAGCTGAATGTAAGTGGCACAACATGAAAAACCGCAGGACCCACCATAAAGGCTAGTTTACGGGCAACTTTTATGAAGATTATTTTAATTAAAAAATAACCACAAGCAATGCTCAAAGCCTAACAACACAACCGCTACAAAAATGTAACTTTTGCACTACTAGATTTTCATACACTTACATTTAAAATGTATTCCTCTCCTGCATTAACCCGCGCTTCGCCCGCAATTGTTATGAGAAAAATTCTCTTGTATGGCCTGCAATGAATCCTGGGATATGGTGGACCACGAAGGATACACCCGACCCATCCTTCAAATCTGGGGAAAAGGAGGACGCATTTGTTGCTGCATTTGGAGGACTCTTCGAATTTAGACAGGCTTCATCATGTCGCTCTGGCGTAATTGCCTACAAATGCGGCCATCAAAGCATCCTATCCTGAATTTGGACACAGCCATAGACATGAAAACACAAGCTTGACAATATTGAAGACACAGACATAAAACACATGGGGAGACACATGAGAACAGATAAGGGAGATGAGAGCACGGGCATAACTAAAAATAAAACACTGAAGACAACACAGACTACATAGAGGACAAGAAAATACTTATAAATCAGGAGTTACAGAAGAAATAAAAAGTAGACTACTAACTAACTAATAATAGCACAACAAGAACTTAACATATTTCCAATATAATATAAGAAATACAAAATCTGGTTCTTTAGAAAATCTTTGAGCTAGTTCATATTGCTGGAAGATGCTGGTTCTTCTTTAAGTGGTGCAAAGATGGTCGTTGCCATTTCTTACTTATGTTTCACTCTTGTTGTTCAGATTCTCTGCTTTTACTCTTATTTTTTTTTCAATGTTAAATGTGTCCTATCTAATTAAACCTTTTTTTTAATTTTATTGTTTATGTATTCATTTCCTGCTTTTAAGTTGTTGTTATTTATTTCAACTTCATCTTTTATCTTGTTATTATTATCATGATCGATTTCTCTTATTACTCAATTATTTTAAAACGTTTTTTAAAATTTATTAAGCAGGTTCCAGTTTAAGGTTCAAGTTAAAAACTGCTGCCGTGTCTCTTTCCTCACTCACGAGGCCCAAATGAACAAAAGAGCGCCACACCCCAGCAGTAAATGTAAAGGCTTAGTGAAACCTTTAAAAATAATCAGTGATGAGAAGTAATGTCGGGGGGGGGGGTTGTTTTATTAATGAGAGAAGACAAATATGCCCAAATTATACATTTTCACAATTTATTATCAAACGGTTAGATTTTCAAATTAGTTTTACATGGGGCCACGGACCTCCGTCTCTCCACACAGTTTCGAGAGACAAGGGCTGCCGCACCCAGGCAGTAAATACTTTTATTGCATGTGGTAAAAACTGAATGTTAACATGACTGGTCAAGAGTTAGGGGAAAGCCACAGTTCCCCTTATTTGGCTTGAATCCACTATTCAGCTCACGTTTCGTCTTTTACACCTTTTGGACATCTCCCTGTATGGAGACGCTGCTTCTCACATCACTATTTCAACCATCCTAGGTTGGTGTCCAGCCGGTTGAGGTAGAGCAGGGGGAAAGAGAACATTTCCCAACACCAGAATTTATAGCCCTGTTTTTTCTCTAGTCAGCTTTAAAGTTTTGTACCTTCTGATGCCATCATGAATCCAGAGAGACTATTCCCCTCACACATTCCTCAGAAAAGAAGGCTTCTCTCTGTTTATGTCTGTCAGTATCTGAGTGCAACAATCTAAATCCAGAACTATTCTACAATACATATTTGTGTGCAATAAAGGATAAAACATAAATTTGTGATACAAATTATGAGGTAATTGTGTAACATAAAATAATGGGGGTATATGAGCCTTAAAGATAAATAAAAAACAAATTCTAACAATAACAAAGTAGAAATTTCAGGAATTTGTACACTTGAGTATTTATTTTTCTGATAACGTTTTACTTTTACTCCCTACATTTTAACACAAATATCTGTACTATCTACTATTTGCATTTTCAAAACAGACTCATTACTTTAGTTTCATTTATAGAGTTTAGCTAACATCAGCAAACACACAAACTCTTTGTGTGCAGTTTGTCACATAATGTGCTGCAAGCTAAAGGTCCAGCTGCTGTATTTCACAGGGAGAGAAAAGAAAGATACCTAACTTCACTGAGAGATAAAGAAAGTGGTGCTCATGGTCAGAGTTAGGTTACATCAAGTGTAGCAGAGATGAATTTGGATATAGGCTGATGGTGCCTAGATTCGTTCACTGAATTCCAGCTATTAAGCAGGTACATATAGCAGGCTACCCAAAGCCAAGGAAAAACTTATTGTTTGGATGCTGTATGCAAAGAACTCACAATGAGATAAAATATTTCTTTTTCTTATTGTTTTCTTCATTCGCTGTTGTAGGTAACAGGTTGCAGTCACTGATGTCACTGAACTGTATGAAAGCAAAGGGGAGCAGAAAGAGCCCTTCCTCTCCAATAGAAACTTTGTACTTGAGCGACAGGGATGAGAAACAACTTCTGTGGGATCTTGAAGGGTCACTAAAGATGTTTATGATAGTTTTTGTAACCAAACCAATTTACATTTTTAATAATTTGTCACAGTGTCCACAGTTTTTAATAGTAGTAAATAATCCTGACCCTAAACAGCAGGAAAAGATTCATTTACTTTTCACAAAACGCACGAGAGGACAATTGAGTTTTTCCTCAGTAGAGTAATTTCGTGCAGTGCACGCTAAGCCAAATTATTATACTGAGCAAACATTGCTATGTTTGGTGTGATAAACATACAGGTTTTCAGCTCTTTGTTTCATTTTATGCACATTACCTCCCGACACTGGTTCCTCCAGAATTTTTTCACAGGGGTGGCAGTGACTAACAAATTCCAAGTTAAATATGGGGACAGAATAATCTATGCTCTAAAAAATAAATCAGTAGCTAATACCTATGATAAGAAGTCAATTCTTTCTGAGAACTATTGAGTTTTAGGAGCCAAATGTAGGCAATTAGTCGCTGAGAGTTTGCAAGACAAGAATAATGAGTACAATTAGTAGTTCAGGTACTCCATTAACTCTGTGCTATTCTATGTAAATATTTATATGTCAAAATCCAGTAAGTGCAAAATGTTTTAGAAATTATAAAGAAAACAAAAATACAGGCAGGGTTTTAAGAAATTTATTCAGTTATTTTTTCCAAGTGAAACTTATTAATTAGTCACTACATTTTTATTTTCTCTGAGCTCTGGGATAAATGGGTGGAAGCATTGTGAAAGTGAGAAGAACAAATGGGCTATGATGCTGTTGTTTCCATCAGCTAAGAGAACAAGACCAAAGAAATCAGCAGTGTCACAAAGAGCAGAAGGCCAGCAGTTGTTGTGGGGCCAGCAGTTGTACTGCTGGGCTGTGATGTTGCTGTTGTTGTTCCAGCAGTGCTGGGACTGTTGCAGAGGTCACCCTGGCAGCAACTGATTTCTGCTCCAATGATTGCTGAGATCTGTGCAATTTGTGTGTTTGAGCAAATCATCTTGGAGGCGCAGCCCTTTAATTTAGTAGTTTCCCCTTCTGCATTTATTGAGGAAACAAAAATTATTTTACTATGCTGCAGGTTTGAACAATTGAATCACTGAACATTCCTCTGAGCGTAAAAGAACAAACCGTAGGCCTGTTACCTGCTACTGAGATGCAGTGGTCCTCATTTCCATTGCAGGTTAGAGTTTTAGTGCAATCGATTCCGTTGCATTGGAAGCACTTTTTTCCATTTGGAGAGGGTATGCGGCCGCCTGTTAAATACAGAAATATTTCTAACATTTGTCTCCCTGCTCATTTTAGCTAAGTGCCAAAAATCAGATATACAAAAAGTATATATTTATGTAATTGATATGTTTATTTTCTGTATTTAATGAGACACTTTTAAAAGGTTTTACTGTGATGATGAGTCGCTCAATAACAAAGTTTCACAGATGGGGTCACTGCGCCCTCAGCCCCTCGAATGTATACGTTGATTGAGCGGAAATACATTTTCCTAAAACTGCCTCACTCAAGCACTTAATTCACATAATCAGTAAAATCAGACTTTTTTTATCCAAAATGTTTTATTTATTTTTTTTACAGTTTTTGCTCACAAAAAAAATTTTGAGTTTCAACAACAACAAGTTGTTTTAACTTGTTTTAAAATACCAAGAAACATGGTATAAATTACCAGGGGCATCTTGAGTGTTGCAAAGATCAGAGGTGCAGCACTTGCTAGTAATTACAGCTTGGGCAACTCCAAGGCTGAGTGAGGCCTCACCGCACTCTTCAGCCAGAGCACACGTTTTCATTTTAACATCAGCGAGATCTGTACCACCTGCAAACATCGAAGAGGAACCATTGAAAACTGAACGAGTTCAAAACAGAATAAAATAAGAACCATAAAATATCATACCTGCATATGAAATTATTCTGAATGAACCACATAGAGTATTGGAAGGACATTCTTTTGTTGTCTCGGTGCAGTTTAGAGATAGTCCTGGTATGCATTCGTAACATTGCAATGTACAGGCTGATTAAACAAGAAATATTCAAAGATAGGTTAAATCAACTTTTTTTGTCTACAAAGCATGGACAAATTCTAATACATTCACTAAAATAAATGTAAAAAGTGTTTTTCTATGTACACAAATAATGTGTAACAACACATTGTAAAAGGATTAAAAAGGAAAATGGAACAGAAAATTAATATGTACTTTCTTAGAAATGAAAAAACTAAAGAACAAAAACCTGAACAAAAAACTTGCCTGCAGGAAGCAGCACAGTACCAAGGATCAACACAAGGATATGCATTGTGTGATGGTCAGAAACAACTGAGTTTTAGTTTGGTTTCTGTTCAGGTTATAAGTAGTCCTGATGAGAAAGGGCAGTACTCTTGGGGAGTGATCTTCTCCTTCAGACCACTCCTTCCTTCTGCTTTCAGCAGTGATAAAAACCTGACAAAATGTAAGTTTCTCTTTTTCCTTTCTATCCTTTATACTTTATGTATCCATTTATTCATTAGCACATTTTTAGAGTTTCCAAATGGCTGAAGAAGAATAAAGTTAAAGTTTAAAAATGACTTAACCCTCTATCAGGATTGGGCTTCTGGGGTGGTAACAGTGATCTTTTGCACCAATTGTAAATAAATTGTCTCAATGATGAACACACAGGTTATTAGAACTGCTTTTTTAAGCTTTGTGCTTCTTTGTTATGCTTTTTCTGAGATCCTGTGAAAGCTGGTAATCATAATTGTGGTAAGGCTTTCCGTTTCAAAGAGCATGAAAGGCAAATAATTAAACTCTGCGTACTTTCAATTTCATTTGGTTAACTTGAATGACTGACTAGTTTTTAGACAGGTGACCAGACTGACCAGATTTAACGAGTTAAAATCTAAGTACAAAACCTGTCATGGAAATATACTGTACTAATATGGCAAAAATAGCCTTTTTTTTATAACTTCTTCATGTGGACATTATAACATATCCATATTTAACCTGTTTAACACAAAGTTAATCATAATGTGACCTCTGTGATTGATGTAGTTTTTTCTATTCAAGGTTAAAGCAACCAACTGGGCAAAGGCTTCATAGGACCTGTAACTCAGTGCTTTCTGAGTCTGCAGCAACAGACTTATATTTTTTTTTTCCAATTTGTGTGCTTACTGCCCACACAGATTATACTCCTGTTTCATTGCTGCACACATGATATCATCACGTGTATGAATGAGGTACAGTACATCACTGAAAACCATAAACCGGTAAAAACTGCTGTTTAAACCGGTATACTGCTCACTTGCACTCTTTTTTTTCTTTTTTCTCTTTTTTTTTTACAGGGACATAAAAAGACAGCAGTCTGTATTTTCATCTCTTAAAAGAAGTTGAGAGATTCTCTGTCATGATCTGAGATGGCAGATCGTAATGAGAGAGGTGGAACCAAATGCAGACGCGTAAAGGCGAGAGTAGTTTTAAACAAAAGGTAAGCTGTTTATTAAAGCCTGGAAGTTACAAATGAAGCGCGAAACGAGAACCAAGACTTGCAAACTAAACCTGGCAAACTACAACAAAAACTCAAACAGAGCACAGAGAAGACAGAACATGAGACCTGGACGAGGAACTTGGAACATGGAGAGAGAAATGCAGACAACCTGAGATAAAGGGAAACAGACACAATATATGCAGAAGAGGGTGATTAGGGAGAGTGGAAACACATGGGCACACAGCTGGGGTGAATAAACTAACACTGAACACAGGATGTGAAATTGTCAATGTAAAACAGGAAACACTAAGATGGAGACTAATTCGTGCAGCTTGACCCAGGAGCCAGGGGGAAAGAACGCACATGGGAACTAGACAGACTAGGTGTAATGATCTTATTCTTTATGACTAAACATCAAGAATTCCTCTTTGTGCTAGCTTCAGCTAACTGTTTATTTCTAGACTTGCCCTGTCTTCTTCTGTGGTCTTTTTCAATCCCCTTGCACCCCCTGCAGGTAGCTTCTGTAATAGAAACTATCGTTAAACTGGGGAGACAACAGGAGGAGACACAAAGAGGGGAAACATGGAGAGAGATGGGGCGAGAGACACGGACAGACAGAGGGACATGACAGGCTGGAGAGAAAAGATGTGAATTCACAATACAGACATGGATTGAAACACAAGGAGAGGAACATGTGAACAGAAAAAGAGTGACAAAACACAACAACCTGGCTAAGACACACAGAGGACAAGGGAACAATATGGAGACACATTCTCACAGTAAACACCAATGACTGTATAAAATATGGACCACCCAATAGCTCCCCAAAAATGAAGTCGAAACATCTCTATTGCCCCCTGGTACCTGGCTGCAGTATAGGTCATAAACCCCGCCTCCTCCATGTTAGTATATAAGGAATTCTTTCACTGTTTTTTGCCAATACTGTGTTATTTACCATAAAGTAATTCAGAGTCATTCATAACAGAGTAACCAGAGAGGATAATATATTTTTAGATATATAACTTTCTACAGGACTGAATTATATATCTTTATCTAAAAGTCAAGAGTCTCTGAGGATTATCCAAGTATTTATAACATTACACAAACCAAAGGTCTTCATCACAGTGTTCATGAAATGCTGGGTTTATCCTTTTTCTGGGCCGGGCCTATGGTGGAGTTCTGAAGATTTCCCTGTGAGGGAGCTGGTGGTAAAGATCATGAGTCCTTCATCCTTGCGATGGGCTTCAGTCTTCCTGATGTTTCTGAAATTATGCCTCTCTCAGTGGGTTAACAGAACATCTGGCACAAGAAAGCTGTCCAAACCTCTGGACCGAGGAAACCCAGCTTGGTCCTGATGGTCTCCCTCACCAGTTTTCACCCTGGATGGATGTAGCTGTTGATAATAATGTGGATAATGAAAAGAACAAATTACACTTCTATGAAACCTGTAGCTGTTTTTAATTTAAACTTTTATATCATCCTCAGTCTTACGTTAAAATCTCAAAGGACAACAGTACATTTTTGATATTAACAGTGACTCTGGGCCTTTGTGGGGTGTCTGTGTCTAAAAATGGATAACAAAAACTAAGGAGTGCTGAATCATTCAAAAATACAGACTATTAGAGTAACAGGTGTGTAGCATCACTAACTAGCTAGCAACAAGCCTCTAACACAGTGCATATGTTAGCAGCTAATCTAGCAAAGGAATTAACAACAGAGTGATTTTAGATGTTGTAGAACTATAAGATGGCAAGTTGTGTGTCTTTTTCATAATAGTGAGGTGGTTGTATTTACCTTAATTTAACGAGTCGTCAGTTGTGGTAAACTCATCAGCAGATAAACTGGAGCTGCTGGGCTATGTAAAAAGTGTCGGGGGGGGGGGGGGG
>VUQG01026634.1:43118-53761 GCA_015106755.1 Etia nguti | reverse complement strand
TGGAAAGGGAGCGGGGGGGGGGGGGGGGGGAGGGAGGGGGGGGGGGGGGGGGGGGGGGGGGGGGGGGGGGGGGGGGGGGGGGGGGGGGGGGGGGGGGGGGGGGGGGGGGGGGGGGGGGGGGACCTCCCCCGCACTGTCTGCACCCCAGCGCTCCTCTCCCATTTGTCACCGAGCACAATATCTCTTTGGCTGGCAGAGCTAATAATGGAGAAGTGTGTGTGGGGGGGTGGAAACGGGACTCTGGAGACCCACCTCCGGCTTCCCGTGAAGATCAGATAAGTTCTCCTCAAGTCAGAGGCCCAGAGCCGCCGCGGATTCGCTTGTAAGGGCTGTATCATTTATAAGACGCAGCAGAAGCGGTTGACAGCTTTTTAGGTGTGTGAATAATGCAGGCCTTTATAAAAATGTGCAGCGGCGGGAGCAAAAGAAACGTTTTCCCCTCCTCCTGGAGAAGAACGACCGCTTTACCCACTTTGAGCTTTGAAAAGTTCACTTCATTTCGGCCGCTCCCACCACCCAAGCTCTTTTGCTGATGTGTTGCTTTTTGTGTGTGTGTGTGTGTGTGTGTGGCTCCAGGCAAACCAGTGGTTGTTTTCTGTCTCTATTATCTTGGTGATCTGCAGCCATTTATCTACCAGCGGCTCATTTGCAGGCTGGAGACGTAACAGTTATTCACGGGATTTGGGAAGTCGTCTTCACTTAAGCAGCTACTTTCTCAACACACTGGGTTGTTTTTTTTTGTTTGTTTTTTTTTACTCCCCCCGTTTTTCCCCCTCTTTAGAGTAAACATGCTCGGAGGCACTGTACAGTAAAGTTCTTCACATCTACACACACACACACACACGGAGGCTTTCCTCGGGGACCGACTGCTTGTTTTCTAGTCACATCATGTTTTCACCTCAAGTCGTGGGCTTTCTAAGACTTACTGTAAATTGCCCGAGCAGAGAAATCCGCAACTTTAATTACGGCGCTTTGATTTTGCTCAGATTGGCCAGGTGCATACACATCAGTGCACACTCAGATCCTGCCACCCATAGTACCAATTAACCATTCCGTTCATGCGCGCGCACACAAACTCAGGATTCCCAAACACTGCACTGTGTGTGTCTTTTGTTCAGGAAATCTTTTTGTTCTCTCTCTGCTGGAGTGGAGGCGAGTATATGGTGGGTATTCCAGCCATAAGATGAAAGAGACTTTTTTACACTAGAATGAAAAACTGAACTCTTTATTGTTCCCATGGTCTTACTGATCCCATTGCGGTGTATGCTTGTAGCCTCCTGTCTGTGTGTGTGTGTGAGTATGTGTGTGGAGTTCAAAGTGCTCTACGATGGATGCCAGTTGGCTTAGAACAAGGGTATTTTGTGGGTGGATATTTTGTGTTTTTGTTGTGGATCCCATTCTTGGGAGGATGGCGGTAACCACTTTTTTGTTTTATTCTGTCTCCAAATAAATAAACTGTTAGTTCAGTCATTCCATTAAACTCAGCCGCACCAGATCAGCTCTTCTCGGTGCCATCCTACATCAGTGGATTTATCCGCTGATACTCTTTCACCAATCCATATTAAAGCTGCTTTAGGCTGCTGAAACCTCTGACATACAGGCCTCGATAGCAGTTGGCAACCGCCTAACAACTTCAACTCGCTCGGGGAAAAAAGTATATTCCTCAATGGATTGGCAAGTCGTTGTTTGAGGTTCCCGGAAGTCTGTAAGCGAAATCTGGAAAACTCCTTGTGATTTTTTGCTTTTTTTTCACATGCAGATTTCCATTGTCCATAGTTTGCATGGAAGATGCTGAGCTTGTCTGCAACCAAATCAGTGGTAACTACTTACTGGGTGATAGTAAAACTTGGAAAAGTGCAATGCAAACTGAAGACCGAGAATATTCACCTTCAAAGTTGTGCATCACCACTGGAGCCAACACACTTCAAAAGGGAGAACTTTTACTTTGATGTTTATGGTTTGTGTCACACTTTTCACAGTTTAACTAAAGCTCGGCGGGTAAATGCTCAGTGTTTGTAGAGAAGTCCTTGTCTTCCTTCCTAATCTGTTAGAAATCTACGATCGAGCGATCGTAGATTTGTAAGTAGGTTTTGGTTGTAGCACCATATACCTCCTTGCTGTGAGTTTTTCGCCTTGTTCACACACCATCTTGTCTGGGAATCCACATTTTTCCATAACAACCTGTAGTTGCCAAGTGTTCACTGACCGATCGCTAGGGTTGCATGACCAAAGCCTTAGCAACTGATTTGACTGGAGAATATATGTTTTTAACTTTTGACTAATGGTTGCCAGATGGTCACAGACCAGTCTCTACGCTTATGTGAGTTGTGCTTTATAATCACTGTGCATCTGCAAACCACTTTGCAACCCACCTCCACCCGAACTCCTCCTTTTACCATTCCATAAATCCTTCTCTTTACTTGCAAGATGGGCAAGATGGGTGGGGGCCTTGCTGTTGCTTTATCCTCATCGAGCTTTCCGTGGCCTGTGCTCTCTCTCTGCCTTACGCATTCTGAATGTGTTCATGTAAAGTTGGGGCGATCCCCAACACCAAATATAAAATATCTCAAGCAGAAATGACTACCTTCTTTTTTCTTTTGATTATAGTTGGTCTGACTGAACAGTTAGATTGAAAATCAGCACAGCAAACAGAACACAATCTCTCTGCCTCTCCGTTTCTGTAACTTTACTTCATTGTCTCTCTAGTGAGTCATTATTTTCCAGAGTCACAGATTTGTTGCCGTTGCAGTTGTGTAATGTTCATCGGTGTTCCCTGAAGAGGTTGCACTCTAAGAAAATGAAGGCAATTTGTTTCATTCCCCAGTTCGGCACCTTCTGTCATGCCAGCTGTCAGCGCTGTGTCACAGGCCACACAGAGCACCAGGAACTGATGCATGTAAATGACTACAAAGAGCTTACACGTCTCTTAGACAACACACATACACACACATACCATAATTCTGAGATAAAAGACAACGTTCAAACAATCCTTTTGCCTGCTGAGTCTCCAGTAAAGGCTTCTTGAAAAAAATATATTTGTGAAGGATGAGAATAATTGTAAATTCACGCAGCATTAATTCCCTCAGCACTACACCACATTCATGCAATCCTTTCCATTCAGTTACTCTATTTCCCTATTTTTAAAACAAAAGATTATTTACCCTGACTGATTCTTTCCACTGTGTTAAAAATGCTCTTCTGTGTCAACGCTGAAATACTGTTTGTTAATGCTTCAGGATAAAAGTCTTAAACATTCACTACTTGAGGTTCTGCAAGCTGTTAAAATACTTTTGACAATAATGGGAAGGGATTCAAGTTCACTGGACCCAAACTGATCAGCCTCAACATTAACCACATTCGTAATATAGTGTGGGTCCCTTCCCTTGCTTGCTGTGACATTGGCATAAAACCTTTGCAGATGTCCTGTGGTGTTTGCCACTGGGACATTAGCAGCAGAGTGGGTGATCCGTGGATCAAGCTTGCTCCGGTCAAGGGGAGGTTCTCAATTGGGCCGACACATGGGGAGTTTGGATGCTGGGTTAATACCTCAAGCCTAGTTTATGGCCACTGCATTGTATGTTGTGCATCACCACAGCCTCTTAACCATTTGTGCTGGTGCTTGAAGGTGAAGCGCTCGCTTCAATCTTATCCTGAATGATAGGTGTCGCAACTCAGAAGCAACCACTAGGGGGACAAAACAATTGAGAAAGTCAAAACAGGAAGCAATGATTGTGGCGTTATTTTCAGTTTTCTCTAGACAGTCTTTTCTTTTTGCAAATCTCCCTCTCTACAACATAAGAATCATCTCTCTGGTGACTAAATGACCATCCGAAACGACGCCAAAGTGAAGAACAGCAGTCTTAAAGGAGGTGTTGAGTTCTTTTGGGGTTTTCTTGAGCTGTTCCTGGTAGTTTTTGTGGTGCTGCTGGGTAGCTGAGGTTGTGCTTTGTCTGCACTAAAGTTCAAGTTGGTGGTATGTGTCATAGTAAAATCCAGATGAATGCACTTAATCTTGTCTATGGTTTGTGGCTGATTGGTGTATACTTGGATACGTTATTTTCTCTTATCTTGCACAGTCTAAGCTTAAGGTACTCGCATTCCAAACATACCAAGAAGAGTGCTGTGTGAATCATATACATAAAACTGCAAAGAACATGAATGTCTCTCTGTAGTGGAGAATTTATGGCGTTAAAGTATCTACATTTATAAACAACAATCCGAACAAGTCGCAGACAATGCATTCCACTTGATGTATATGTGAGGGGAAAAAAAATCTCAAGAGGCTTCACAGCGCTCTCCGCATTTCGCTCTCAGTCACTGAGTGATTAATTGGCATTTAAGAGGTAAAGCTGCAGCTTAACTCTCCAGCTCTGCCTGCAAATGTGAGGCTTTGTCGACCTGATGCAACTGATCTCCAAGATGCTCTTTGGTGTTGGACAGAAAGTACTTATCGGGATTTTCTGCATTCATGTGACGAATTTCTCACTTTTGCCTGATTATTTCAGAGGCATTATTTTCATGAGTGTTTTAAAGGCTTCCGGTTGTGTTTGTATGTGTGTTTGTAAGACCGTGTGTGTGCTTGACTCATGGAAAAGAGGGCATCCGACTGTGAAAAGAAAGAATGATCATCTCGATTTCTCTGTTCCCCATGCTCAGCAAGTCAGCCCATCACCGGAGTGAGGAAGTGCTTTTAATGCTGGAGAGGATGGGTGGGTCTGAAGGGGGTGGGTGCAGGGTAGAGGGTGGCAAGTACAGAAAGATGATCGTAATACAAAAGGGCAGTGTGGATGGCCCGAATGCACTCAGCTTGAGTTGTGTGATACGTGACACACCCGCCCTCGAGACAAGACAATAACGGCAAATGCATGGACTCATCAGTCGAGGACAGATCACTATTACGGACTTATTCATCAGCATAATTAGGGAGAGAAAGAGATGTGGGACAAGTGGCTAGCAGCACTGATGAAAGCTCATCAGCAGGCTCCCTATAGAGCTATGGCCACTGATTGGTGCTGGGGCCATCATTGCCTAGGAACTACTTCAAAATAGGGGCTCTTCGCTCTGCTGAACGACAGTAAAATGAACTTAATTGGCTTGCGAAAAGCAGCTTGGCGCAGGGATCATTTTTACATCCCTAACAATCTGAACACTTATTGGCCTGTTCTCTACTATGTAAGTGTTGGATACACAATGCAAATAAATATCCCAGTGAAATCTTGAAATGCCGCTCTTACCTCGAGTTTTTCAAAAACACTTGTTCCTTATTTTAGATTCTAACTTTGCATAACCGTACAAGAGTCACAGAAACATTGTCAGGGCACTCCAACTTTATTTTCCTTCCTTCACTAATGTCTTTGACTGACACTGCTTCTTAATGTCAGTGATCTGAAAATTAAAGTCAGTGCTGACCCCCCCCACCCCAGAGAAGAGCGTTGAAAGCAAACAAAATGTTGAATATAAATATAGAAGCTGGGGTGTGAAAAGGTTACTTCCACATCCGCTTCCCCAGCATTATGAGGTTTCCTCAAGTGTTCAGCCATTAATTTCAGACCTGTGTTTTTGCCCTTTAATTGGTTAATTTATCAAGTTTAATGACAGCTCCCACACTTGTATTCGTTGTGCAGTTTTGTTTGTGTTCCAGAAAGTTCTCAATGATAACTGAATGGATATATATCTATTGATATGTTTGACTTCAATAAACCCAGTGGACTCTCATGATAACCTATCGTGTAAACTCTACAGGAAGAAAAAAAACCCCAGCTTATTTACATTATCATTAGAAAGGTCATAAATACAAAATAAATACTACAAAAAATCAGTAGTTGCCTGGTGATTTTATAGATTTTTTTTTCAGATTCAGCAACCCATTGCAAGCAGTTGAAGTGACCACATGGTACCTCAACCTTTGGGCAAACACTTTCAGCCCACAGTCTGTGACACAACTATTTCAAAGGCAGCAAGATCAAAACTTAATTGCACACTTTCACAATAATTTTGGTCATGCCATAGTCTCCAACCTCGTATCGCATTATAGCATTCAGCACATTCAAAATTTAGAAACTTCAATTCTAAACCTCAGTCCAAAATTTATACATGTGTGCTCATTTGAAAATTGAAATGTATATAAAAGATTGACGTAGCCCTTATTATGCAACTCACTGGCATTTTGGCTGTCCCTATCTTGTTTTTCTAAGCTGGATTTCATCTGTAGACAGCATAAAACATGGGTGTAGCTTCCAGGTCTAAAAAGTGAAGCTGACGCAGAAGTGCCTTAAGCTTGCATGTTTTTTTTAATGGCCACCAGTGGTTGATACCTGTGGTTGCAAAAAGACTTCTGATCCAATAGAGGCTTCTTGAGTTACATCATGTGCATAGTGCTTGAGAGCTGTCTACCATACTGAGCTTGTCACGAGGGGGAAAAATAATATTCCCTGACTAGTTGGTGAGCGGTTTCTTGATGCTGTCGGTAGTAACACAGTAAAACTTTTTAATTTCACTTGCTCTCAAACAACTTTTCTGCAAACAGTTGGTGAGTGATTCACCTGGTTAGCGGTCCAGAGACATCAAAACCTCAGTAGAAGTATGAGAACCCAACTTCTGCTGAGTTCATAGTCTCAGCCACTCATTTTGTAATAGAATTACATTTTGTACGTATGTCTAAGCATGTATCAAAAGACCCTCTGCGCTCTACGCCAATTCTCAATATTTCAGGTCAGTCATAGCGCTGAATGACGTTTTCGACCCGCAAAAACACAGTGTGCCAACTCAATAATGAACACATCGCGATGTGTAAATAAAAATCATAAAAACAGCTTTATCTAATCATTTTAAATCCTAACAGTGTTTCAAAAAGATCCTAAATTGAATAAGCGGAAGAGAATGAATGGATGTTTCAGAAAGAAGGAGGAGTTATGCTCATGGGTTAACGACCTATAATTGACAAGTTATTGGCCAACGAATGGCCTGATTCACCATCAGTCCTACCCTTCTCTTGTCATATCCAGTAAAAAGACCAAAAGCAGCTTGAGCCTTCAGAACAGGACTTTAGAAGCTAATGGGTAGCTACAGCCATCTGAGCTGTCCTTCCTGCTTTGGTCAGCTGGAGCTCAAATCATGTGAGAAAGTGGTTTTCATAGTGATTTGGTAATATATGGACAGGAAGAGAGAACTGCAGAGTCATTAACTAACTCACACTGCCTTACAAGTTTGGATAGGAAGGTACATCTGTAATTTCCACTGATATTGAATTTTAAGTTTAATTAAACCAAATATTGAATCCCTGTCACTCAAAGTAGTCAAGCTGTAAATAATGCATAACCTTAACCCCTGAAGTTAAATTAGGCATTTTGACAAGTCTACAAGACTGAGTTTTGCAGCCATTCTTCATTTTCTTCATTTTTCTTAACTGCCCTTGTTCTCATTGAAGTCTCTTCTGACCATAACCCTTAACCCAAGCAGTTGGTTTAAATAAGGCTTACAGTGTGGATATTTAAGTCACTGTTTATCACTTTGAAACCAACCCTAATTTTATTCCTTGAATGCCTGCACTGTTATATTGTTCAGCAACACTTTTAGAGCTTGACTGTGCTAAATATGAAGCGCCATCCTTTATAATGGAGCATTGGAGGGAGTCAGAAGTGTGGGGTTTATGGGACTGAGTGATGGGGAAGAAAGAAAGTAAATGAATTCAATAAAGGTGGTGTCATTAAATTAAGCCATTTATTCCTTCTTTCAGTTTTGCATTTGATGGAATTTCTCCAGTGATCACCTCATATTCCCCAGCACAGTTCCATATCAAATCTAATCTCTGATTCAACATGACACTTTGACTTTTGCTATGTGATTCTTTTTTCCCCCATCACAGCGAGGCACTTTAGTTCACTGCCAAGAGAGCTGTAGCAAAATGCTGCACCAGAAGCCATCTTGAACCAAACATGACCTGACCATATGGCAATAGAGCCCTCAGTGGCCGTATACACACATAAAACGGCATCACTAGGAAGTGTCACCCACAGGAACTGAAGTATTTTGGTTGAACATACAGACTATCAAAAGCGAAGACAGGAGCTTTCTTCTTTTTTGTACCTATTTTAGAGACTGCATAGTAGATCATAGTGTATTTTTCTATGGAGCTGAAATTAAAGAAGTGATGCGGAGCTTTGTACATGTTATGAATATTACTTCATCTCAAATCCTTCCTGCTTTGGTTAACTGAATCTCAGTTCATGTAAGAAAGTGGCTTTCATAGTCTCCTATAGTAATATCCCACTCATTCAAACTTTTTCTTTATCATTACAATGGGTAAAATCTGCTACTAATCAGCATATTTCTTAAAGAATAAGAGGTTTTATTGCACAATTTACAGATTGATACGTTGTAATTGCTTGGATTGGTTATGCATGGGATGACTGGACGTTTCTCACTCTTTTTTTACTGTAAAATGGTGGTTACATCCAACTTTGACCACTGGCCCTTTGGATTGGACTCCTACAAATTGTCATAAGTATAATGTGTCATCAAGACTGCAAGGCAAAAAGTGTTAATTAAGGCCACATTTCAGAACTTTGTCACTGATATCAATGTGAGTTTTGAGTCTGTAGCCCAAGAATTATCAAACTGCTGTTTGCATTGATGTTTAAATGGCACCTTTCTGCTCCATTTGAACACTCAGAATTACACACTCTCTAACATTCATATGCTCACTCACACTCCAGTGGATGTAACGGGAGCAACCAGGGGTTCACCTTGAACTTTGACACACGAACTCGGTTAGCCAGGGATAGATCTGCCGACTTTCCGATTGGTATTGGATAGACGGTACCTCCTACCACAGTAATTCTGCAGAATAAGAGTGAGCTGGTATCATTAAAGGTGCTCAGATGGTGGGAAACAGAAATACATGCTTCATGTAGGTCATGAGTTATTAACCACATTTCCCTAATGATAATAAAAAGCAAAATGAACCAGGTTTTGGTCCACAACCTTGATCAAGACTTTAATGTCTGAACAACTGTTCCATGACTTATCATTGCATTTGCTTAATATGTCCAGTTCATTTCACAAGCACCACTGACTGGACCGGTTTTCCTGTATCAAATAAAATATTTCTATATCTAAGATCAAAATGATCAAAGTGAAATGGCTTTGACTCTAAACAGAATCTTTCTGCAGTGATTTACAAAATGAGTTCAAAGGTGCATACCGCAAAACGCAGGGAAGATGCATGACGAGGGTTAATGGTTGAGTCAGAAATAGCATATAAAAAGAGGAGGGCGGGGTTGGAGGTGGGTTACAAAGCAGCTTGCAGATGCACAGTCACTATTGTGTATAGCAATGTGTTCAATGCAGAGTATATGGGTTTCCTGAACTGATTGTGTAGAAGGGTATTAAGTGAACCATTGTCCGATGTGGGTTGAGTAGGAAGGTACATCTGTAGATCAGATGGGATTGCTTAATATACAGCATGTTTCCAGAGATTCATACATTCATATATTCCAGTCTTTGCTTTCCAGTTTCTGGCAATTGAACGATGGTCCCTGATGTCTCTGATGCTTGAAAACAGATTATAAATAAATGTAATTAAAGGAAAAATTAGTTGAACCTCGCTTGTTTGTGCTTCACAACATTTGTACACAGCATTGAAAGTGCTTTATGTGCCTATCAAACACACTGCACAAAACCTGCTTTTTAGAGTGCCGGCCTTTATTTACAATGCCTAACCAATACTATTTCTTTTTTCAGTTACTGGACAAAAAAGCTTTCAAAAGCTTTTCAAGGTGTTACCCTAGCATAGCACACCATTATAAATCCTCACTTGTGGCTGCAAAATATGAGAGGCAACATCTGCTGAGTCTGTAGTTTGACATAAACTAAAACATCCTTCAGAAACTTCAAGGCTTTACAGTGTTTTTATCTCATAGGCAAGACACGTAACAATCCAGCGAGGGAGGCTCACTTCCAGCCAGTTGTAAAAAGAGGTCATTTTCAAGCAAAGTAGGGCCCTCACCCAGCCGTGGTGGAAAGATGCCTGACACAAGCAAATGTCTGATGAGCCTGTGTGTGTGTAAAACCTATAATCTTGACCTGTTATGTGCTCCCTGATGACCTTGTCTATGTGCACAGTATGTCTGAACTAATGGGTTGTTTGTTCAAGGATCTTTAGAGGTGTGAAGTGGCTCAACAACAAAGCCCTCCATCACATGAAGGAGACTTAAGGGGAAACACGAAATTCACATATGGACACATCTCCCATCTGAAAAATAATTAATCGGATTTTGGTAACGGATGGCCGTTTATTTCACAGCTACTTTTAAATGCTATCAAAGCGTGCTGACGGTGCAGTCCATGTGCATTTGAACAAGCTTCTTCTCCCTTTTTTTTTTCTCTCCAGCCGCCATCCATGAATGTAAAACACGCCCAGATAAATCGTCCATTGTGACGGGAACATGATTACATGAAGCTGCGGCTGTAGGCCATTCAGCAGGCAGACAGAGCGCCATGTCACCTCTAAGAGAGCTTTGAATAAATGTCCCCGTCTCCACCAAGGCCCACTTCTTTAATCAGGGTGTCGGATGGTAATGATTAGCTTCCTGTGTGTGTGTGTGTGTGTGTGTGTGTGTGTGTGTGTGTGTGTGTGTGTGTGT
>VUQG01026634.1:23704-43098 GCA_015106755.1 Etia nguti | reverse complement strand
GGTGCACTTTTTCTCTCTGTTTGTGTGTGTGTGTGTGTGTGTGTGTGTGTGTGTGTGTGTGTGTGTGTGCGCGCGTGCGCTTCTCAGCAGCCGAATCATAAGCGCACGCCGTTAATAATCTGCCTGGAGAGACAATGCCCTTCTTTACCTTCAGCTAATCCAGCCCTAATCTGAAGCACATTGTTACTTCTTTTTTCATTATTAAATTTCATTTATTTTGACAAGTACTTTCATGGAATCATATTCAAGGAGACGGAGATGCAAGATGATTGTATCTAAATCCCCCAACTAGGTTAAATTATACAGTCGGCTGGTGTCCCAGAGAGAAAGAAACACTGATGGGGGCTGTTGTTTCCCTTCTGCTTTGGGTCACAGCTCAGGAGGGGGGGATTACTGCAGCATCATTTCATTCAGTCTCTATATCCAAAACCTGGATTAGTAACAGGGAGAGGGATTAGAATTTATTATCACTATCCATGCTCAGGCATCTGTTAAGGGCACTGGTCCTTGAAAGGAAACATATTTTTGCTATTAAGCAAATGCTGGTTGAAGTGTCTGCCTTTGTCTTTGGTGCGTTGGCTCTCACTGTGGAGTAGGTCACGAAAAGCTCCAGTTCCAGTTATTTTCTATGAGACAGTTTGATTGTTTGGGCCGGTTAGGAGCCAGAGGGGGTCTTGAAGTTAATAATGCAACAATAAAAAGAAAAAAGTTTCAAGATTTAAGTGCATCTAAACTCCGAAGCTATGCGCATTCTCTGCTCCAGTTTTAATTAACACAACAAGTATCATGTCTCCCTGTGACATTCAAACTCATTAACTCTGAAGATAAATGAAATTACTTAATAGTACTCAGTGCATAATTAGGAAATCAGACTGGCGTATAGTAGGAGTTTCTTTAAAATCCATTTGCTTATTTTTATGAGGTACTCCCTATACAAATATCTTTGGACTTGGCATAGAATATCTGTGTGCATTTGTCAATAGCATTTATCGTCATGCTCAGATGCACTTCAGGCAACAGCATATGCAGCGTGGTACTTTGAGACAAAGAGAAGACTTAACCTTGAAGTATTGATTTTCTGCCATCGTGCACATGTACTCCATATCCACGGCTATGTGCTCATTTGTCTCTTTCTCTCTCCTTTCTGTTTCTCCTTGTCCAGAGATACTGAATGGGGGCGTTTATGTTGACCAGAACAAATTCCTGTGTCACGCCGACACCATCCATTGGCGTGACATTATCAAGAACCCCCAGGCTGAGCTGCTGGTGGTGCCGTCCAACAACAGCAACAATGGATGTGAGTACAGAGTGAGGGTGAAAACCAGTAGAACCAGTAATTTTGATTAGATTAACCTCCTGACCTCTAAGGTCATCACTGGTGATTCCCCCAAGCTAAGAACTCTAAGTTCTTGTTTTAAAGAAGAGGTAAATGGGATTTTATAGGCTCCAGCACCCCGGTAGACCTGAACTGGATAAGTAGAAGAAGATGGATGAATGAAGGATGGAGTTTTTGGAACTAATTGGCAAGAAACTATTAATCCACATAGTCAAACGTATACATACAAACTCAAATATATACATACATTCACTTAAATCTTTTAATAGGTTGGTGTCGAAAGTTCAATAATGTCTTTTAACTCAACAAAACCAAGCCCTGTAAACTTCTCATCACTGATCCTGATAGAATACAACTGGTAGTTTCTCTTTGCCAGCATAAAAAAGGTTTGTTTGACAGAACTAATGGGATTAAACACTACTCAAAGCAATGGAAAAGTCCAATGAATTCAGTGAAATTCTAAGAAGAATAATTGGAAATTTACACAACTTTGGGAGGTCTCTTCCCGCCATTTCTAAACAACTGCAGATTCCAAGATCATAAAGTCATTAAAGATGTGTGCTGTACAGTCATTTCACCCTGGAAATAGAACAGTTTATAGAATCATTACAAGCCCAAAATTACCATGACATTCATGCCCATGATGAGTGGATGTAACCTTCTGATCACAACTGTATATACGTCATATACAGGTTTAATATGACAGATATACTTAATCTCAGGCACTGAAACCACATCCACAGCTGTTCAAACCTTCTGTTTGCGTGGGGCAGCCAATAATAAGAAAGCTGGCTTAACAAAAAGTTAAAGGAATCAAATAGGACCGTTTCCCCCAGTAAATGAACTAACAGGCAGCTGCACTAAGGCCCAGTATAAGATACCTAAGGGCTATTTTAACTGTGAATCGTGCAAAGCTTCTCTACTAGAGTCCAAGAATAAAAATGTGAAGCAAGATATGAATGTAATAGGTGCCCTTTAAAGTATCATCAGTGAAATGTTAAAGTGGCACATTCCAACATACTGTAGACACACACACACACACACACACACATATCAAGCAGCAGTCACGCCCTATCCCTTTTTATTCATTCTGTTTGCCTGGCGGTCGTTTGGAAGCAAAATCACATAGTGTTAGATCAACGTGTGAACCTTTCCATTGTAGTGGTATGTTAACGACTTTGCAGCAAGGCCCATGGAGCTGCTGTCTGCTGTGCTCTTTTTAAATCTCAGTGAATCTGACAGCTGGTTTGAAGCTGCCCACTTCCCTTGTTACCCAACCACCTCACCCCCTTTGTAGTCCCGGCTGTCCCTCAGCTCCCTCTGCTTTGGCCATAACAGGCATCAGTATCCGGCGGACATTCTGTCAGAGGAACTGGCTGCTAAAGACAACTCTTTCAAACTTTTCTGCGCATTTATGGGCAAGCCTTTTGCTCGTTTTGAGGGATGGAAAGCAGTAAGTTTCTTCAGGCTCTCTGTATCAAAACGTGTCAGGGTGAACAATGGGGACAGCTGTGGCACCAAGTGGCAGCAAAGACATAGACAATGGGGCAAATGTTGAGAGTATCTTTGATGAAAAGGCGTGATGACCTTTTTTTTTTTACACTTTGCAGAGTGAACAGAATACAATCTGACTAGCATGAGCAGGGATCAAGACATCATGCAAAGCCTGTTTCTCGACAATAAAGGTTGGGGAAGACACTGTACAAGTACAATATGCGTGAAACATTGCTATTTTGTTGACGAGATGCCACTGATGTAGGAGGAAGGGGATGAAAAGAAACAAAGAACAGAGGAGGTGGGCCAAAAATGACAAGAGAGTTTGTGGGAGTGGAGGTTGCCAAATTGAGGCCCTTTGCCAAGTTGTAGTTAGTATTTAACATTAACAACCCCACAGTGGGAGTGGTTGAAGGGGCCGGGTGACAATCTGCCTCACTATTCCACTTACTCTGTAATTAACCCATAGTCAATTAAGTCTTGATGATGGGCCACGGGCAGATGAAGGCTGTGAATGCTCTGTCAGGTCCCACTTTGCCTGCTAGCTCTTGACGGAAGGGAGAAGAAGCCTGTCTTTCATGCTCATGTTCCTCACAGGCCACGAGTCGCCACTGTGACTTGAAATCTATTGTTGGATGAGCGGAGGAGACTCGACAGTTCTGTCACTGTCATTAGTCAAGCAGTTTTAAGGGCGTGCACGAGCGAACGATTAGGTGCTTGATGTGTGTGGGGGCAGTGTCTTCAATGTGTGTTTGTGGCAAAACTACGTCTGAAGTTCGCAGAGAGTTCTCTGATGTACGGTGTCTTTTGCAGGCAGACGCTGTCATCGCTCATGTAACGGACGCTGCTGGGGCCACCAGGAGGACCAGTGTCAAACTTGTGAGTACACTACCGCAGTCCCACCTCAAAACGATGATTCACACATGATGCAATGTATTGGGTTGAAAATTGTGACCGGTTCTTTCCTATTGCCCTTCTTTGCAGATTATAAGGCCAGCACAAGTCCACATTAGGCATTGGGTAGTTTAATGTAAGACTTTTACCCTGGATATAAGGGGTCATGTCCCATGTCTTACCAGCATCATTAAACTGTGGTTCAGTTTGGCCAACAGTCCCTAAACTTGACAAACATCATCCTTTGGGCTAGAAAAGGTTTTCACAATAATTACGTCATATTGAAAGCTCAATTTTCCATTTGTCTACAGTGCCAAGTTATAAATCCCACCCTGATAACACAACTCCAAAGATACACCCTTTATTGTAAAGGTAACACTGTGGACCGGTGGTAGATGTTTTGAAGTTAATAGTGGTGTCAAATAGCTATGCACAGAGATTGACAGTCATGTGAAGAAGAAAGTTTTCACATTACATGGCACTGTGAGGTATACACCATGATTCAGGAGCTCGCAGAACCACCTTTAGCTGCAGTAACTTGAAGTAATACTTTTCTGTATGACTTTATCAGTCTCATCATTTTGGAGAAATTGTGGCCCACTCTTCTTTACTGTGTTGCTTCGGTTCATTGAAGTTTCATTTATAGATAGCTGGACTTTGACTGGACAGTTGCAGCACCTTAATTTTTTATCTTTTTCAGCCATTCTGTTGTAAATTTACTGCTTTGCTTTGGGTCATTCTCCTGTTATATGAGCCGGTTTGAAGTAAGATTAAGTTGTTGTGCACAGGTCCTGTGGGCTGCAAAAGCAGCCAAAGGGCCTGAATCATCACCTCCCGTCAATCGGCTAGTATGAGGTGTTTGTGCTGATGTGCTATATTTGGTTTTGTGTATCATGACCAGACATCTCCACATTGCTATCGTCTATGCAAAGGACATTTTTCCAGAGGTCTTGTGGTTTGTTCACTTGCAACTTTGCAAAGCTAAGCTGTACCGCTATGCTTTTTTTTTTCAGAGAGAAGAGGCTTTCTCCTGAAAATACTTCCAAAAAAGTCTTTTTCTAGTTGTACTGTTATGAACTTTAACATTTTGCATGCTAACTGAGCCCTTTAGTGAACCAAGTTTCATTGTGGTTATGGTGTTTTAAATGTGCCTATATGTATTTTTGGCAGCTTGGACAAAACCAAGCTAGTTATTCCCTAAGCTAGGCTAATAGTGTTCTAGCTCCAATGCATTTCTTTCAAACACCTATGCTGTTATAAAGTATATCATTAGATTTAAGCGTGAAAAGGTCAGTTGTGAAGTTTAAATGTGTTATGTTCATTTTAGTGAAAATTTAGACTGTGAAAGCTAGCAGTTTATTGGCTAAGCTAGGCTAACCTTATCCTGCAATGCAAAGGCTTGGGGCTAATATCAATGTTCTTAATCTTACTGTCATGAAATGTTGTTTGAAGACATTATTTCTCTCTGATTTTGCAAGGCTAAGCTAGGAACAACCAGGATATTTTTTTTCACTTCAGATATAGACAGTCTAGTCTTACGCCAGTAAGCTAGGCTAACCAACCTACGACTCATTTGCCTAGCATAAGTCATTTCATTCAAAAAGAAAAAAAATGGTCCCCAACCTCACAAACAATAATTTGTTTTACAACTGAAAAATCTTTTCAAAATCTATTTATGTATAGTGCAACAGCAGAAACCAACATAAAACACTGAGAACTAGGCTAATGAAATTCTGTTAAATCACTTATTAGTTTAAGGCCAAGTGACCCCTTTTTTTGACTGGCAGGAGAAAATTAATGATACTCTAAAATCTGCTTTAAAATAATCTATAATCTCCAGTAATCTTCTTTGACATAGATTTGCTATCTAAGTTTCATGTGCACTATCTTATTTTTTTATTTTTCTTCTCATTTTTATTGAAATTGGACACCAGACTTATAGCCAGTATAAAGAAAATGTATTATTAATTATAGATAGGAAATGACGCTTTATCACCATGTAGCAGTACTTGGCACATAACAAATAAAAGGAAAAAATAAAGATGCCACAGGAAGGAGTTTAACTAGAGAAATGTTTGTCGTCCATATAATTACAGGATGTTCCCCTCATGGAAAGACTTAGTTTGAGAAAAAACAAGCCAGCCCCTCTCTAACAGACTAATAGATTACAGAGGCTTGTTGGGTTTTTTTTTCACTACTGCATCATTATGGTCGCAACTCAGCACAGAGTGAGCACAGCAGTTTTTAATGCCTGGGCTTCAAGCTCCTGCTGACTCTCTGGCTGGTCTATCTTGTTCTTTATCAATATTGTGTGGGAGACTGTCCTTTATCAGAAATGTTGGATGATGAAATGGGGACAAGCCACACATTACTAATGATACTTACACAGCTCCCTTTAAACTAGTTGAAATAAAATGCAGAGAAGAAACTGAAATGGCAGTAAATATTTCCCTGGTTACCGCAAAAGTTGGCATATCAGCGAATAAAGCCAGGCTTTCTGGGAATCAGAACAGTTGGACGGCGTCTTTGGCCAATTGACTCGCTTGGCTGAAAGCACCCATTGTATAAACACTGATATGGCGAATCTGTGAGATTCAGTTAATTTTTTCCAAACTTTATGTATCTAGGGAAAACCAACTGGGTTTCACTAGCAAAACTCCCCCTTAGATTCGTCCTGGAGGCTGCCAAACACTATTTTCAGCTGTTCAGTCTCTGAGCTGAAGCTTCGGAGCAGTTAGAGGAGAAGAGTCCTCTTCAAGGGTGTCCAAGGAGGTTCTTGAGACAGAAGACAGTGCTTCATGTTTTTAAAGTCCGTCTGTGCTTTCTAGGCAGTGACTCTGTGGTCACAAACCAACTTGGCTGACCTTTAGGTTGCTGAAGCCCCAAATTTCTTCCTCCCTAGATGTGACTGTGAGCAGTTGTGACTAGAGAGGAAGGTTGAGCGTGGTGGTATTGTCTCTCTTTATGAGTGTGAATGTATGTAGATGTGTGTGTTGCTAGTGTGTGTGTGTGTGTGTGTGTGTGCCAGACCTTTAAAATTCAGTCTTTCTACTTCCCGTGTAGTGACAAAAACGGTGTGTGCAGAGCAGTGTGACGGTCGATGCTTTGGGCCTTACGTCAGCGACTGCTGCCATCGCGAATGCGCCGGCGGCTGCTCCGGCCCCAAGGACACGGACTGCTTTGTACGTCACACACACACACACACACACACACACTTCCTCACTCTTTAACTCTCTTTGCTTCTTTTATTTCTGTCTTTCCTTCAACACACGTACAGTGACCAAAAAAAAGGAAAAAAAAAGAAAATCATCCTATCTACACTCATCCTTCTTCCCATTCCACATCTTTTGTGCAACATCTGTTTGCCATCCTCCCCGCCCGAAAATGATCCACTTTGTTTACCTGCTGATAAATTGTTTGTCATTTTATGGCGCTGTAAAAGTCTTCCACAGCGGCGCTCTTTAAAGGACAAATTGGGAGATTCGGTGTCATAATTAATATCCCTTTTATCACCTCAAGTTCTACCTTTTCCTCAAACCAGTACATGACTTGCGTGCACGCGCTGACAGGGATGATATTGTAGTTGTAATTCACAGAAAGGCTCATCCAATTCAATTACTGCTGTTTCCGCCTGTGGCCAGAGACGACAAATCACTTAAGAGGTTTATGGGAAAACATTTCACCATTTACATCATGGCTGTGGATCAATGGCTCCAATTTTTCTCCCATTTGGCGTTCAAAGAGACAAAGGAGGGCCGCATGATTCACATGTCGCAATCCCACGTAAAAATGAAATGCTGCTGTAATACTCTTTCGCTCATGGTGACTTATGCAGGAAAATCGCAGCCCTCCCCGCTTGCCTTCAACCCAGCTCACTGCGGTTGTGTGCCCTCTGCAGGCTTGCACCAATTTCAACGACAGCGGGGCGTGCGTGACCCAGTGCCCTCAGCCATTTGTGTACAACCCGACGTCCTTCCAGTTAGAGCACAACCCCAGGGCGAAGTATACCTACGGAGCCTTCTGTGTCAAGAAATGTCCACGTAAGTCTGCACCGAGTTCTCAGCGAACGCAGTGCACATCCGAGCAGCTGCAAAATGATCTAGTGTGTGTGCCATTACACAACGCTACGCCGCAATAACATAGATGCTGATAATGACGCTCGTAAATAAGTCTTTGTTTTTTGTTTTTTAGACTCTGCGCTGGCGTCTGTTGATGAATCATTTATCCCCTGTCAATCCTGAAATTGGACTCCAGACAATTATTTCAAGTCAAGATAGATTACTCAAACATAAATCAAACATAAATAAAGTGTGTATCTCAATCAACTAGTTGCTACGCCATCTGCTTCGGCTTCTGGCAACTGAAAAAGCAAATCTTAGCTCTTTCTGTCACGGATGTGCAGTCACAGTGGTGCAATATTTCAGCGAACGTGCATTAAAATTTGAGCAACAAGACTGCATGTTCGACTTCTACTGATCATCAGATGATCATACCACAGTCCCGCTTTCCTGTTTCTGCAACCAAGTACTTAGCTGATTCATTACTGTTTCTCACTGATATAGACCATTAGTTTTGATCATTACACAAATGTGATTAAAATACAATCAGTTTCATACAATTAGAGGGGTCCTTCCAGGAATTTGCTTTCATTTTTATAGTATTACATTTAAAATTTACTGTAGGGGTTGTACGCCGTATGCTAAAAGACTAGTGAAGTCCTCTAATTCAGATTTTTGCTGCTTTTTCTATCAGATAACTTTGTCGTGGACCACAGCTCCTGTGTAAGAGCATGTCCCAGCAACAAGATGGAAGTGGAGGAGAACCGGATTAAAATGTGCATCCCTTGCACAGACATCTGTCCAAAAGGTAAACCCAAACAGCGATTTCTGAAAATAAAGTGCGAAATATATAGTTCAGTCAACTTGTGCTGAATCTCATATTAAAGTGTTTCATGCCTGTTAAACATGGTGGACCAGTTCTAAAGTAGAAGCCTAGCATACAGCTACCAGGACAGTTACTAGCAAAATGAATCTTAAACCTAAAGAAAATACATAAACAGGAAAGTTACAAAACGATTTGCGTTGCCTTTTAGAGACAGTGCTAACATTAGCTTATAGCTTAGCACGCCACCCTCTGGCTCTAAAAAAACAAGATACCCAAAGCTACAAAGCTAAAGTTAAGGTGCATAAACAAATCTTTGGGTAAACCAGGTGATTTCAGCAAGAATAGTCCCTCTTTAATTTCCTGTATGCAGAAACACAAGAGGGACCATACAGTAAATAATGACAGAGCAAGATCTGACCTACAAAGTCATTTTCAATCAAAACAGAAGCTACAGCAGCTGTTCGTCATAAATGCTCTATGCACTTGTATGCAAGATTTTGCAGCTTTTGATGTGCACGGCGACCATAGTTTATTGCTCAAAAGCTTATTCTGTAATATATTCAGGGCTCTGATCTTTCAACTTTTCCCCAATCAGTCGCCAAAAGTCACAAAAATAACCATATTTCTATCACGACGGAAAAATTTCCCAATCGATTCCCTAATCGAGTAGTTGTTTGAGATTGGCAGTTGCTATGAAACCGATTGCTAATGTCCAGTCATGAAGCCATAGAGACCAGTCAGTGGTGCAGCCACATTGAAAACCTGCTTGCGATTGCTTTGGCCACTAGCAAAATGCTGTGGTTGCTCATAGTTTCAATGGAAGATGCAAACTTGTCTGCAAACACTCACCAACTACTCTCTCAGCAGCAGTGAAACTATGAAACCAGAAAATGAGAACATTCACCCTCAAGGTAAAAGTTGTGGCTTTTGTAACGTGTTGACGGCAGCAGGGAAGCACAGCTTTTACAGTGACCTCAGAGGGTTTCCATTTACTTATGGGGATCTGGTTTTGCTCATGCTCCGAAAGTAGTTGGACAGTTTTTATAGACAATGCTGCATCTTCCATGCAAACTATGGGTGACTGCAGTAATCTGCTTTCAACGAATGTAATCCCAAGGAGGACTTTGGTGCCAACAACCACACACCAACCTGTCAAGGAATGCACCGACTGGTCTCCAAGCCTGTGTGACTGACGCCTAAGATAGATGTTTGAAAAGTGTGGCCAAGGTGTATTTCTGTCTCATGGTTTCATATTAATTGACACTTGGAGTAACTCATAAGTCACCCTGGGGTGTTTTATTGCCCGTTGGCTTGGGTAGTTTTGGTTTAGGCTGTCAAAGTTGTGCTGGTGAATGGATAAACCATGAAATTGGACAGATTTTTATCTATTTATTATGATAGCATAACAATAATGTACGGGTATAATGTGCAAATCAAACAAAGTGAAGTGATAATCCGGTTTGATTCTCATTTTTTCCCCTGCTTCTACGGCTACCTGGCTCACTGCACTGCATTTACTGTATGTACAAGAGCTTATGCAGTTAAAACATTTTAATCTAATAGCTTTATGCTAACAGTGATGATACCAGATCAACACGAGCCCAGAGGAATCACTTAAAAAGCTTTATATAGGAAATGTAATTTATTTTCACGGGAGGCAGCTTAGCTTTTTTTATGTTACCGTGAATGTACTTACAGCTCAGATATTGATTCCAGCGACCCTTCCAAAATCAACATCTTCTTTCCTTTATTAGCCACGCCGTGCAGCACTCACATCTGTAACATTCTCAACAACGCAGTAAACTTTATCTTATTTTATTAATGAAGTCTTTTCTAAACCTTCCATACTGTTGATTTCAAACATTAATAGTTAGGCCCTAATGCAAAATTAATCTCTGCGCATTTCATTAAAGGGGCTTTGGCTACATGACACTCATTTTCTCTTATCACTGCAATGCGTATACAGTGCATACTCATTACATCCTGTTGGAAGTTAAATATGGCATAAATGAAGGTCACGTGTTTGATCCCCACAACAGTCGACATGGTAATTAACACAAAATAGTCTCATAATGAGAAACTGCTCCTACCTGCTCAGTAATTACAAGTCGTTTTGCTGGAAGACCGTCCGCTAAATGCCTAAAATGGCTAATGTGAAATTAAACAGCATTACTTCAGTTCAATACAGAGGATTAGCCCCGTCATCACATTGTTCTTACAAAGGTAACTGATCTGACCTTTCTCTTCGGAGGCAAGGCAACAGTGTTTTTCTTCAGGTTCCATGTATGGGCTGTGGCATCCATTGATTGGCTAATCCCTTGATTACATCGTCACATAGCAGGGAGGGGTTAATGAGGGATAGCCCAAAGAACTGTGGGAAATGATAACAAATTAACATTTCAGATATCGCGTTGGCTGGTATAAATCACTATCAAAAACTGGTTACACCACTTAATGCCAGCCTTATTCATCATCCCCTCCGCCTCTGTCAGAAATACTTGGCTCACACTAGACCGCAAGTCTAATTAATGCAGATGTAATGAATTCATTATAGGGAGGAATTGGCTGTGGATTGGCCCATGCTTTCATCAAAAGAATTCCAATGCATGGAGAGGGGCCGTGGCCTTTCATGCACACCCAAAAGCAGGACCATATTTTCATAAAAGAGTATGAAACATTACAGTGACAAATGGCCAGTGGTAATTTCTCAAAATTGGGCCTTTGCAATATACGGGGACTTCAGATATGCATTAAAGTAGGTAAATTCTCCATTGCTAAAGTGCCTAAAATGGTAATTTAAGTGGAATTTTTAACTAATTGTGTGTTTCGATGTTGTTGTTTCAGTGTGTGACGGTATAGGGACAGGAAGCCTGCAGTCAGCTCAAACAGTGGACGCCAGCAATATTGATAAATTTGTCAACTGCACCAAAATCAATGGCAACCTCATCTTTCTCATTACTGGCATTAAAGGGTGAGTGACACTCACACTCAATGATTTTACACAAGTTTTTGTTAAGCATATTTTTAAGATTTTTTACTTTTTTATGTGTCATAAAATTTCAGAACTTCTAGATTAACGTGCACAAACCAATTTTATCTGTCTATGTGGGTTTTTTTTCTATGATTTTTTTTTAAACTAGAAGATGTCAAACTGTCCATCTTTGAATTATTGGGGTTTGATAATGATTTTTTTCTGGGAAATTCATCTGCTTTGGCAAAAAAGTAACTGCCATACAGAACAGGAAGTTTGGATCTAGATGTCTTCTGGCATCCCCATTGTCCCCATTGATTACCATAGGTGATGGACTGGGTTGGACTGGTACTTACATAGTGCTTTTCCACTCAAAGCACTTTCAATAAGCGTCATTCACCCAGCCACACAAGTTCATACAATTGCTTTTTTTTCCATGCCTACACACTTTTGGCCTAGCATCTCTTGTTCCCACTCCTTTGGATGTATTGGGGATTTAGTATCTAGCTCTGACATACACGTTGGAGGAGCCAGGGCATTTAGAATATGACCTGCTCGACCTTCTGAACCACGGCCGCCCCCAACACCCATTGAGTTTTTAAATTGGGCGCTGTGAAGATGGTATCTAGCACACAGTTTGCTCCACTGGCGAGTCATATAGATGCTTTACCGGGCTTGAGTTGAAGGCAACTGGGGATTCTTGAAGACGTTTTACTTCACGCCTTAAGCGTTATTAGCTATTCTACTTGGAGCTGAAAAAGAATGGACAAGAGTTAAAATGTCTTCAAGAGCCTAAAAGAAGTCCAGTTGTCTTGGACTCAAGCACTTCAGCTTATCATACTGAATGACTGAGACTCTGCACAGACATACTGATCTTTTGCCTTCAAGTCGATCCCTACAAGTGACCACGTACCAGTTACGCATAGTTATTAAACCCACTGTTGGGATACTATGTTGGAGCAGCAATATGCAGCCACAGTGCAGTTTTACTGAAGGACAACATAGGATTCACTTCTGTTACCTTGTCAGCTACTCTTAACAGCGTCCTGAGGACAGAATGATTATAAATCATAATTTGGCTTTAGTTGGCTTAAAAACCTTAAGGACACTTTGATAAATAAAGCCTTGCTTTAGCAGCATAGACTTATTATGCTTTATACTTCTCTTCAGGGATATGTATCATGGTATTGGACCTTTGGACCCTGAGCGCCTCAACGTGTTCCGCACCGTGAAAGAGATCACAGGTAAGACGGCCTCACTTGGAAACATTGAATCCAAGAAGAATTACACGGTGTGTTTGTGCATGTGCTCGTGTGAATTATTTGGCCTCTAAAGTAGTGAAAGAAAGCTTTTGTAGGAAAGCAGATTTTTGCCAGTAAGCTCAAAAAGGAGCTCTGGTGCATATAATGTTATTGTGTGTGTGCAATATTTCCATAGTTATACATTCTTTCAGTGTGTGCTGCTGCTGCTGTGTGCATCCTTGTGTGTGTACTTATTCATTAGCTATTAGAGGCCTTAAGGGATGAGCAATACCTCGTATACAAACCCTTTTGTCATATTAAACCGCGACTTGCAGTTGAGCCAAACAGCTAATGGAGTGAAACTGCATTTTCATAATGAAAACCTAAGCAATAAGAAAGAGCAATGGCCATTCTATCCCAGCCATTTCCTGCTCCTATCCCTTTTAATGTCATTTCCACAGATGCTGATTTGATATAATCTGTCATTAAAGGCAACCAGACAAATTGTGCAGAATATTAAATCCATTCTTTTAATTAGCAATATTAAATATTAAATATTGTCTTCTGCAAGCGCATTTCCTACAAGGAAAAGGGTTTCTTGCTTGAACTTCAGAGGCGGTGCAGCTCCGTGATCTGAAACTTTGGATGTAGGCAAAAGAAGGGTTTTTATCCGTTGCTCATTATTTTTGTGCTCCTTCATCAAATACCGCCACAGACTAATTAGCACATGTTCAACCACTTTGCCTGATATGTCTTCTTTAGGTTACCTCAACATCCAGTCCTGGCCTGAAAACATGACAGATCTTAGTGTTTTTTCCAGCCTGGCTACCATCGGAGGCAGAGCTCTTTACAGGTATGTTTGCAGGCATGCCCATACTAACTTTCTTCTGTCCATCCATGGATTTTCTTCCACTTGTCCATTTCAGGGCTAGATTCAGAGACTAGATTCAACAGATTGCCAGGCTGTCGCAGGGCTAACACATAAAGACAGATAGCCAATCCTGCTCACAGTTAAACCTACAGCCAGTGTAAAATTGCCAGTTAACCTGAATTTGAAGCCAGGACCTTTGTGCTATGATGTGACACGATACCACGCTGCCAAAATTGGACCATTCCAGGATAAATCATTCGGGTGCACTTACAATTTCCCTCTGCCGGTAAACATTGGAAGGCTTCCCTGTGAGTAAACTATGGTAGCTGCCCCAAGAAAAGGAATTTAACTATCTCTGAGTATTGTTCACAGCAGAGGAGCAGGTGGATTGTAAAAATCTGGACTGGTGTGATGTCAGCAGTAACGTGGGTATTGTACTGGACTATTGTGGCGAAGAGAGACAGTTTCCAAATCACCAACCAATATATATCCAACCCTCACATATGATCTGGGGTAGTCACTAAAAGAATACATCTGTTAAATGCTGGAATTAGTTTCCTTTGTAAGGTGGTTGGCCGTACCTTAGAAATAGGGTGAGGAGCTCAGACATCCACAGGGAGCTGGGAGTAGGGCCACTCCTCCTTTGCATTGAAAGGAGCCAGCTGTGTTGGTTTTGGGCTTCCAATCATGATGCCTCTTGGACAAAGTCCCTTAGAGGTTTTCCAGCAAAGCCCAGGTGGGAAGACACCTTCTAAGACCCATGTTTATATCTCATCTGGAAAATGTGCTACACAGAACAAGGATGTCTATAATATCCTGTTTGCCCATGTAACAAAACTATGGATGGATGTTGCGGGTTTGCAAATGCGTGCGTCTGAGCGAGATCAGTAAAGAGGAAACACTGCAATATCACTGCTTTCTGCTCATTCATTTCTGAGGAGTAATAATAAATTCCACATAGCTATACAGCATACATTTAAATAAATTAAAATAAACCCATTATACTCACTTAACTCCAGAGGGATTGTTTATATCACACTTGTCTATAGACAAAATGCTTGTGAAATAAATGTAGTCAAACTTTACTTTAATTTCTGATCGCTGAAAATGAAACAGATTTTCAAAATGTTATGACTCCTGGACGAGGAAACCAACATATTTGCACGTCAGAATATTCTGAATAACTGATGAAACATCTTTATGTGACAACATCCCACCTTGATACACCTTGAATCGACGTGCTATGGCATCTAATATGCTGTTTCATGCATACAACTTTTCAAAGATTGTTGACCAGTGTTATCAGCTGCCCTTGTCAAGGAGAAACCTCGTAGGCTGTAAAATGATGTCACACTGTCTGCAGAAATAACCATGTTTAAAGCCTGTAGCTAAATTATAGTATTTCTATCTTTGCCAAAGAGGTTAAGTGATTGGTTTGTGCTGGCTGTCTGGTAGCAAAATTACTCAAAATAGTGATGCACAGATTTGCATTTGCCAGAAAAAGGACTTAGCTCAGCTGGTTCTTGGATTCTTTAGAGAAAAGTTGGCAAAATTGGGCATTTCGAGTCATAGTTTTTAAAATGCACATTTTATGGTCTTTGTTTAGAGAGCATCATCTAATTTCCTGCTGTTTTCCTCTATTCGGATGCTCGCCGTTGGAGCTGGTGATCCACTGGCGGGTTTTTGCTCACAGAAGCTCTTTGAAGCGCTGCTGTCACACAGCTTTGATTAGCCCTGTTTTGATAACAGGTTCTGTGTTTGCTTGCAAGTGACAGATTCAAGAGATAGTGCTGCAGAGTCAAAGGAGGTCCAGTCGTGTTTTTTAAATGCCCGTGATGAACATGTAGCTCAGCAGTGCTCCAGTACAAGTCCGAGCTGGAGAAATCTTCTGCATCTGCAAAAGTTTCTTTATGTCTTGTATTTCTTTTTTTTCTAACATTACATTTTTAATAGGAGATTTTTTTTCTCTAGCTTTACGTGACTTCTTGTTCTTCTTCTGTCTGACTCTTAGCTTAACTCTTAATCCATTTTCCCTTTCTCCCCTCATTACTGTTCCTCTCCATCATATATTTTCATCCCACCCTCTAACCTTGTCTTTTCCTTTCCTTTTTCCCCCCTCCTAAATCCTCAATTACTCCTTCGTCCTCCTTTCTCTTCTTCCATCTTGTTAAAATTTCTTTCCAAATCTTCTTCTGTGCTTCCAACTATTTCTTTTAAATTTGTTATTTCTCTCTGATTTCCTTTCTTCTCCCTACTCGTCCCCTCTACCCCTTCTCCCTTTGCCACGACTCATTTCCTTTTCTATTTTCTCTTCTCTTTCAGTGGAAGTGGTATTTCTCTTTTGATCTTAAAGCAGCGTTGGATCTCCTCCCTCCAGTTCCAGTCGTTGAGTGAGATCAGCGCCGGGAATGTCTACATCTTTAACAACAGCCGCCTCTGCTTCTATAACACCATCAACTGGACAACGCTATTCAGGACCCCGAGCCAAAAAGTCCTCGTCCGTAACAACCAAGATCCAAAGGAGTGCAGTGAGTAGATGTGGTGTTAAGACTACTAAAGTTTTTAACTTTTGCAGACCTCGACACCTTCTGAGGGAAGAATCAGAGTTTAAGCAATATTGCATCATTACGCAGTGTCTTAGCTGCATAATTAATCCAAGATGGTTCAAATTTTGATGCCAAAGTAGAGTTTTCAATAATTTTTAAACCTTTCAAGAACTCCTGCTCTCCTGTTTTTTCTTCCATGTAATCAGTACTGAGTGTTTCGAGAGGGGAGCAAACAGCATCACTGAGAAACAGTATTTTTTTAGCATTTTGACTATTGCTAATTTGGGATTGGCTGGTGTTCAAGTTTGAGAGAGTCTGACAGACAGGCTGTGGCTGGCAGGGAAACTAGGGAAGGTTCCAGGTGAGCTGAACAGAGAGCGTGGCAGGTTGGCAAAAACAGGAGAGGGGTGACGGGGAAAAATGACATGAAGCTGAGAGTGGGACAGGAAAATGTGGCAGCTGGAGACAGGGTGGAGCTGGCAAACGAGATAAAGGACCCGACTCACGTGGAAGCAAGGAGTTACTAAAGAGGTCGAACAACACAAGGGGCAAACTTGGCTGGGTCAGTGATCAGTGTTAGCAATGACCATATCTGGTACACACATTTCATAACACAGTGGTCGGTTAAAAGGATGATTGGATGGATAAATTGCTGGAATAATTTCTGAGTAAGGACAAGGCCATGCAAAATTTAAATTGCAATGGAAGCCAATGAGGTAAGAGTGATGTATTAGCCGGCTAGTTTTTGTTAGGTGCTAGCATCTGCTTTTTGGACTAGTCCATGTGAAAAGTTGCCTGCAATAATGTAGACAGGATACATTTAGAGTATCTTTTAGAAGTTTAAAAAGATTGACTCTTAGTGTGGGTTGGATTTTAACAATATTTGTTCATTAAAAGTACAGTGTAAGTAAATCTTTAATGCGATATAGATGAACTGAGCAGTCTGTCATGTGTTTTAGGTGTGCAGGTGCAATGCAAATTTCATCCACTATATACTGCTCTAAGAAATCATTATGATGCATGAAAAATCAAGTGTACAGTAATAAAATCACTACTCATCCACATCAAAAGGACCCAGCGGAGGTGGTTCGAGCATCTGACTAGGATACATCCTGGGTGAGGTGTTACATGTCATTCTACGAGGAGGCCCTGGGGTAGACCAAGGACACGCTGAAGAGATTACATCTCTCTGTTGACCAGCATAAACCCCACATAAACTGGAGAAGGTGGCTGGGGGTGAGAGGTTTAGGTTTGACCCAGTCCCAGATAGAAGGCAAAAGATGGATGGATGGATGGATGAGGGAGTGACTAAAAAAGTGGATGATTTAACCACAGCCACAAAATATACTGAAAGAGAGAGGGGGAAAAAAAACAGCAGCCAGAAGCACTAGAAAAGGGAAAACAGTAGGAATGAGACTAAACGACAGCCATAGCCATGGTACCATTAGCACTCTAATTACCTCTACCCCAGTATTACACATTGACTTGCCCAATTTCATGGGAACCATCATGCCTTAAAGGTATGTTAAGCATAATGCTTGCGATAGGAAGGGGAGGCCTGATGGAATGAACACCAGGCAAATAAAGGGACATATTGCTCATATGATTCCACAATACCCAGGGTAATGAGCTTATTTATAATATTTGTGAGGATTTGTTAGAGGTGGTTGCCACTAAAGCTTTCTGTGTCTGAGATGGAGATAACTAAGCCGCCATAGTTTTTCACGGCCCTGCCACGCTGCGGTTGATATCATTAGCCAGTTAATGAGTACGGTGTGTGTATTAGAGATCGATCGATGGCACCTTACACAGGTCTCTTCATTAGGCTCAACCCACTGTCTACGATTGACTCTTCTCCTGTTGACAAAGGGTTCGGCCCCCACCAGGCAACACTCCCAGGGATATGTGTGTCACTCACCGACTGAGGGTGATGAGTATTATTGATTGCTGTGGTTGAACAGGAAGAGGGGGGGGGCTTAAAGTTATAGTGGATGTGTTCTTTAATGGCAGAGATGTGGGGAATACCAATGTTTACTCACACAGGTAAGCAGAAACATGTAGCAGTTTGAGCTTCTGATACCTGTACAAAAAATATATAAATGCAGTCCATTTACAAGCACTGAGTTATCTCCTAGGCATGAATGCAGAATAGTAATGTAACACACGTTGTTACATTTATACACTTATAATTGGGGACAGGCAGCAAGGTTATAGACATCTGAAAGAAAAGACATTCTGCCAATGAAGTCTGTGGGTTCCCCAAGAATCAACATTGACTTTTGACAGTCTTGTGATCCATTTCGCCAATTTTTTTCATCTTGTGCGACCAAAGGGTCAAAGATGAAAGTGCGTTATGTATGTAACTTTTGCCCCATTCTTAATTTTTAGATTGAGAAGACAATTCCATCAATTATTGGATCAAACCGAGTTCAGAGCACTGTACAACATCAATTTTATGTTGTTATGAAAATTAACACAAATGACCTTCAGGTATACATATGTCCCAGCTATCAAAATAGGAGGCAGAGTTGCCATACAGGTGACGTGAGCAACACTTCTATCAAGCCAAAAATTGGTGGTCCCAGGATCCAGTTCTGAATATGCACAGATAGGGCTGTGCCATACGACCAAAATCTCATATCCCGATATAAGACATCTATCGTCTCGACAACGATATAAATCACAAAAATGTAACATTTTCTGTAAATTCTGTGAATCTCGGGCAGCTCGACTTGCGTGAAGTGTTTCCAGCTGGGCGTCGTGTACCTGGAGTCGAGTGTTTTAACTGATGCATGAAACGATACATTTTTAGACATAAGTTGTAACGGCCGCCGTTTTCTTTGTATTTATTACACGGCGTGCTGCGGGGAAAAGCCTGTTCTAACGTTTGAGTCTAAGGTTTATTTTATATTAAATATAAGAGAAAGAGAGAACTTTAAGAAATTAATATAACCACTACAGTGACCATCAAAACCATGAAAAAATATTGCCGTAAACGGTTTATTTTGCGACACCACGAAACAAACGATAGCGTAAAATGAAACGATAGATGTTTTATATCGTCATCCGATATATATCGTTATATCGAACAGCCCTATACTATAAACAAATAACCATATTAAAAACAGAACTTAAGGTGAAAAACACAAATAACAAG
>VUQG01026634.1:0-17394 GCA_015106755.1 Etia nguti | reverse complement strand
ATGAGATTAGATTCTGACCTTCCGGTAAAGTCACTTTTAGAGTGATCGCACCACGACTCTCCAAAATGTTTCCTTGCTGAAATGTCAGCGGAGAACATGCACATCTGCATGCATGTGCGCAGAAATCGTACGCACCAACACCAAATGCAAACAAATCTGCTCATGCAAGGCTGCAGCTGCATCATTATCATGCTAGGGTATACGCCAGTGCTCGTATCAAACCTGCGGGGACGCCCAGAAAAGGTTGCCAAACATCTCAGGGGTTGCAGGATGATTATGGGGATTGGAAAGCAGAAGAATCTACATATGCAAAAGAATCTCCACAACAAAACTGCAGTTGTTTTTGCTAAAATTCCTGTGAATTACTATATATTTTCTGTACTTTGTACTTGTAAAAAGCATAAAAAGAAAATATAGAAAGCTGACAAATCAGCATAGATGTTGTAACTGAATATAGATCTCAGGACATGATCAGAATTATTGTCTGGTCAGAGACCCTCGGTCAGCGATGTGTATCCCTTGACCGTTTGCTAAGCAGTTCCTTGAGGTTGCTGGCTGCCGACAGGTGAAATCCTTCAGAATCAGGATGGTTTACCAAAACCATCCTTGTGATTTGTTTGGTTACCAGCAGATTGCTGCAATCACCTGTAGTTTTATATGAACAATAGCAACTTGTCTGCAAACAATCACCAAGGAGTTGCTGAGGTGTGGTGAAAGTTTGAACCAGAAACAAAGAACATTTGCCTTCAGTAGAAATTTGTGCCTTATTACAGCAATTTTTATTTTGAAAGTGAGCTGTCTCACCTTCAAAATATTTTCTGGTCGTTTCTGATTTGTGTTGCACTTTTCACAGTTGACTGGGGCTTCCGCAGTTTTCCCAGCAAATGCAAACCCCTTACCAGGTTGAGCAATTTTAAATATACATATGGATGACACCAGGGGCCCGAAAAATACAGAGAGAACAAGACATGAATTCAATTTTCAGTGTGATTCAATTCATTTTCATATATCTATCACCAAATCATAACAACAGTTGTCTCCAAGTGCTTTATCTTAAAAGGTCTACAGTAGTAGAGAGAAAACACCAACAATTAAACAATCCCCTTTGAGCAAGTCCTAGGCAAGAGTGGGAAGGAAAAACTCCCTTTTAACAGGAAGAAGTTTCCAGCAGAACCAGGCTCACGGAGGGACAGCTTTCTGACACAACTGGTTGGGGTGAGGGGAGGAAGACAGGACAAAGACACTGTGGAATAGAGCCAGAGATGAAATGAGATAAACATGAGTGAGTGAAGAAGAAACACTCAGTGCATCATGGCAAGCCCCCAGCAGCCTAGGCTTATTCTACTGTAACTAAGAAGGATTCAGAGTTACCTGATTCAGCCCTAACAATAAGTGTTATCAAAAAGTAAAAGTAGCGAGGGTGTCTGTCTCCAGAATCCAAACTGGGAGCTGCTTCCACATCCTATTACAGCACTGCGCTCTGTTCCAGTTGCCTCTGTAGGACGACCCATTCTCTCACAGATGTTTGTAAAGGCAGACTGTATGGCTAAGTACTTGCTTTTATACACCTCAGTCAAATGGATTGAAAACACCTGAATTCAAAGATATGGCCTTTTGTCCATATTGTGTATGTGACTTATTCTACGTTATCAAGAGGTGCTAATGTGAAACCAGGTACATCCACGTGATTATGAGAATATTCTTGGAAACTTTTTCTGAGCTTTTTTTGGTACCATAAAGTTTCAAAACTCCTGGACTAAATTACTTGTGCTCATATAAAGTATACAGTGAATTAATTAATTTAATTTAATTAAATAAAATGTTGTTACTTAATTAAATTTCCTGCTTGTTGGACTTTTTTTGTTTACTGTGGTGAATTCTGAATCCTGGTGGCACAAATACTGTAGTGGGAAAAATGTGGGTACGATCTATAACTGTACAGGAGGCTGATTTTACAGCGCAATGTTTCATTACGAAAAAGTTGCATCTATTGTGCAGCATGACTTGTTTCATGGATTCTAGTGACTGTGTGACTAACCTTTTATGACTGTCCTCTGAGGGAGAGAATAACAGATGAAGAGAGAGAGAGCAGCTCCTCAAGGATGCACAAAGGCTGGTGACGTTGAGATGCTGGTCACAGCTGAGCAGTAAATAACACCAGAGTCAATCATCCACGGGCACTCAGTCACACGCAGACGCACATGCGCACATGCGCACAGCGTCCACGGACATACTTAAATGCATTCGGACATCTGTATGCGTCTGCCCTAGTGCGCACACACACGCGGACACGCAACCACGCAAAGTGAGCATAATGTTTATTGATGGTGTGTGTCTAAATGTGTCAAGCGGTGAGAAGCTGTCCATCAGGTCGCCGTGGCTGTCATTAGCAGCAGAGCGTGGAGCTGAAAAGCCCAGCCCCCAGGATGCAACTTGTTCTTCACAACACACACATCTTTGCGCAATTTTAAGCTCACACTTTTGTCAGCACCTTCGTGCACACGCACATAGACATTCACACAAAGTGTGCAGTCAGTTTTTCCGCTCCCATTCTAACTTATTCATGCTCCTGCTGCAGCTGAGCTCGTGTTCACTTACCTCTTGTCGTCTCCTCCATCACTTTCAGTGTGCACTTTTTTTTGGCACGACCTGATTCCCTAACCATTTTCCCAGTTTTATCAGGGATGCAGTGGAATAAATTCCAGGCAATTTAGCTCAACATGCACTATACTGCCAAAAATGTTCACTCTCCCATCCAAATCTTTGAATTCCAATCACTTTCATGGCCGCAGGTGTATAAAATCAAACACCCAGGCATGCACACTGCTACTACAAACATGTGTGAAAGAATGCATCACTCCCAGTAGCTCAATGAATTCCAGTGTGGTAATGTGACAGGATGCCACCTGTTTAACAAGTCCAGACGTGAAATTTCCACACTACTAAATATTCCATCGTCAACTGTTAGTGGGATTAGAACAAAGTAGAAGCCACGTAAAATCACAGAGCGGGGTCAGTGGATGCTGAGGCACATAGTGCGCAGAGGTCACCAACTTTCTGCAGAGTCAATCTCTGCAGACCTCCAAACTTCACGTTGCCTTCAGATTAGCTCAAGAACAGTGCGTAGAGAGCTTAGGGGCACAGGTTTCCATGGCGGCACAGCTGCATCCAAGGTCGGATGCAGTGGTGTAAAGCAGCCCACCACTGGACTCTAGACCAGTGATGGCGTGTTTCCTGGAGTTCTCCGTCTGGAAATCAAATGGAAGAGTCTGGGTTTGATGGTTGCCAGGGGAACGGTACTGGTCTGACTGCATTGTGCCAATTTTAAAGTTTGGTGGAGGGGGGATTACGGTGTGGGATTGTTTTTCAGGACTTGCACCCCTTAGTTCCAGTGAAAGAAACTCTTAATGCATCAGCATACCAAGACATCTGTGGGAACCGTCTGGGGATGGTACCTTCCTCTTTCAACATGACCAGTGCACAAAGCAAGGTCAGATGAATTTGGATGAATTAGAACAGAGCCTATGAGACAGGCCTTCTTGTCCAACATCAGTGTCTGACCTCATAAATTTGCTTCTGGAAGAACGGTCAAAACTTCCCATAAACACTCTTAAACCTGTCGTAAGTTTTCCTAGAAGAGCTGAAGCTGTTATCGCTGCAAAGGGTGTGCCGACATCATAATAAGACCTATGGATTAAGAATGGGAGGTCACTCAAGTTCATGTGTGTTAAGGCAGACGATCGAATACTTAGTGCAATACAAGGTATAAATCGTTGCTTGGGATTCATGTGGTATTATCGCTGTATGAATCTCCATTAACTTTTCCTTAACTTTATTTTTCCCCGCTGGTTTCTTTTACCTCTTCACCCATTATTTTGTTCTATATGTTATTCCCTCTTACTGCCACCTTCACCTCTTTCTTCTTTATTCACCCCTTGTCTACCACCCTCTTTGTAACCCATCTTCTCATCTCGCTCCTCCTTGTTGTGCTCTCTTCACAGGGCCCAGACCAGTGTGTAAAATGCCTCCACTTCAAAGACGGCCCTAACTGCGTGGAGAAGTGCCCCGACGGGCTGCAGGGAGCCAACAGTTTCATCTTCAAATACGCCAAGGCCAACAACGAGTGTCATCCTTGCCATGCCAATTGCACCCAGGGGTAAGAGAGCGATGATACATAAAGATGTGTGTCTATGTATAAAAGTTAATCCGTTTCTTTCAAGTGTCCACTCGCCTTCATAGTTACCCTGAGCAGCTTCTGCTTTGGTGCTTTTATGCTGTTAAAAGCATCATGGAGTCATACTGCATTGCACTCAGGTGGTATAACAGACAAGGAGCACCTCCCTCCCAAGGAGAGAGGGACTGAAAGAGGGAGAGAGCATGATTTAATCTTGCAGCTGCTACATTCTTTGACCTGTTGCTAGATTCGGGGATGCCCTCCAGTCAGGGGTGGAATGTATTGACCCTTAAGGTACAGTGCAGATGAACTATGAATGAAGGGATAGGTGCAGACAGACAGTAGTAGGGGAGATATGAAGCCAGCAGGCAGAGTGATGTGGGAAAATGATAAAGAAGACATAGAGGAAAAATGGCTGGCTCTAGGTAAAGAAGCAGGTGGAAGAGAGAACAAGAGCTGCATGCGCCAGAGATCCAAAAGGACCAGATTTACCTCATTAAGGAGTGGGCAAGATAGCATTTGCCATCTTCTACCTTACATTTGAATGAAAATTGGGGAAGCTTTCTGTGCTTGCTGTAAAAAGCACATTTAGAACTCATCCAGGGATAGCTGCCAAAATAGGTGTGAGATGATAATGGGGATTAGTACTGAATCAGTTATTCAGTTAATCTATTGAGACTTTGTATAAAAATGACAGTTTATAACTTGTTTTTCTATTTCATATCATTGCAAATATGTTTTCACTTTGACCCATAATTTGAGGAAACAAGCTATAAGGACAGAAAAATCTGGCCCTGGGAAAATAAGATAGCCACTTGTTAACAGATTTTTAAAAAATTGGCAATGATTTAGCTGAACCTTTTAGTCTCATGAGCTCAGTTTTTAAGCCTTAATTCTAGCATCATGAGAGAGGGTACATAATCATCTACACCACAAATATGCTTAAATTAAGTTGAATTTGCCACTTTGTATCCAATTAGCTACTTGTGTATTTCTTTAAGGCATAATGCAATTTAAAAGGCTGAGTTCCGTATTTAAAAAACAATTATATAGTTGTCACAAAGCGGGACATTAGAGACTAAACTGTTTTGTTATACTAAGCTATAAATATGATTAATTCTGCTGTAAAGTTGGGGATTTTAACATGGGAGTCTCATGACTCACTTTTTGAGTTAGCCTAAAGTGGCTATTAGTAGTGTCTTGTTTTGCAGATAAGTAGTGGGTTTTAAATTTGGACTAAAGTAATAGTTTAACTTTCAGGAAATATACGTATTTGCTCTCTTGCTAAAAGTTAGATTGACCGCACCTTCATTAGTACATTACGCTGGTAGCCAAAGCTAGTAAGAAATCGGCTTAGCTATGTATAGAGACAGGAAAGAGGTTTAAAAATGTTCCCATTAGCTAAACCATCAACCTCCAAAAAACTGGGTGGATGTTGTATATAATTTTGCACAGAGCCAAGCAATCTTTCTTTTTTAAATTTTAGCCTTATTTGCTATTTGGCTGAGTTTATTGCTAAGCTAACGGTCTTAGCTTAGCAATAAACTAAGCCAGTTAGCATTAAACTAAGCCAGTCCTTAGCTTTATATTTTTTTCATTAAAAATGAAAATGGTGTAAACCTTCTTGTCATATTCTACCCAACAAATCCAAAAGTATATTTCCCTAAAGATTAACTTGTGCCCTTAACGCTCTGAAGGATGTGATAACATCACTTTTTTTGCTAAGTTTAGCACAACCACCAACAGCCTTTTATCTGTCTGTTCATATTGATTTAATTTTATCACTGGTGAACTTTTATATATCATATATTATTATATATTATTTAAGTGCTGTTTTTGCTGTCCTGAAGTTGAGTACTGTCTGTGTCCTCTGAGACAACAGATGTACATTAGCAGCTAGGTATCACCGGTGCATTTAGTTTTAAATGTGTTCTGTTCCTGTTTTAACTATAAAATAATTAAATAAAATATGGCAGATTTAAACACACTGTGAATGTATGTGAGTTTCTTAATGTTCTACAAAATGCCTACCAATCAAAATTATTATAAATATCACGTCTCTCCCTACATACTTTAATACTGAGGCCAAAGCAGTATAAGTCTTCAAAAGAATGGCAGCTGTGGTTGTGGGGAAAATTGACCGTTCTTACGTAAGAATATACCTGTTTATGTTTTCATCCTCTAAAGCTTGTTTTTTTAAGCCAGTATGGCTTTGGCTTTGAACTTGAGCCCGGGCCTTTTTAGTTTTTCTCCTAGTGGGGAGACTATTATGGAAGAAGCTGAACAGTGGGGACTGGTAAGACAGACAGAAGATGATGAGTGAGGTGCTGAGGTGGAGCTTGTCGGTGGTCTCTGCAAACAGAGTTAAACTTCTGAATCCTAGCAACAGGGCTGGTGAGACGATGTGCAGTAGAAAGGAACTTAATGTTCTTTCTCTAACATGGCAGGAGGTCATTTTATTTTACTGCAGCTAGCCTGTAAATGTTGATAGTATCAGTGCAGCTTTAAAGAGACGTGGAAAGGAGAATTTTCAAAGTAGAGGGGATGACAAAGGATGGAGAAGGTACAAATTATTTGCAGATACACAAGTTGAAGATCAAGAATATTAAAGATAAAACCACAATTTCTGCATCTTGTATAGAATCGGTACCTTGTTTAAGGACACTTTGACATGGCAGGTCACTCATTAGGTGACTTTCCTGACAAAAAATAATCCCTGGCTTGTTGTGTCTGTTGTCAGAAGAGTCCTTTGTTCTCTGCTAATGCAGAAAGTGAACTGATTGAAAACACACACACCCAACACAACACTGGATACAGACACTGATTGCTTGCTAATTAGCTATTTGGTACACCATTTAATTGACAACCAAGTGACTTTGGAGGAGCCACAGTTGTCACCGATTTAATTCCAAAGTTAGCCTGCTCTCCTAATTTGCTAAGCAATTTGTTGTGTCGTGTGTGCTCACGCAGCTTTCGCGTGCACACACACACTGAAGCATTCAAAACCTGTTCTCCTGTGTCTTTCTTGTTGTTCAAAAGTCCTCCACTCAAGGATCTGGAATTAATGAGCAGCTAAGAGTCTACTCTAATCACTTCCTGCTTACCTAGTGTTAACAACACTTCTTACTGATCGCTGTGGTTTCACCACCATCCTGCTTTGATTGTTCCGATAGGAAGAAACAAAGATAAACTTGAATTTCTTGTTTCTGGAGAAAAAGATAAATGTGATTCTTCTAAAGATAAAGAGCGATAGCTCACAACAAAGACTAAAGCATTCTTCCTTTCAGTCATCAAACATTTCACGGCAGGGCCAATTAATAATGAAATGATTGATAATTTAATAAATGTGATGGAAACATGTATTGTAGACATTGGAGAGACTGAATTCTTTCAGCTGAAATCTCACTGATGTTAAATGGACTGAAAAACAAGACGTGCAAAGAAAGTATAAAAGCATAATTAAAAGCAGTAAAGTAGGCGTACCTGCAAATTGCATACAAGCTCAAAACGTTTATGGTACAAGATGTAGCTGCCATGTTACATTGAGGCTACATTGAGACTTATAATGATAAAACTGCTCACAACCAGATGAGATATGCAAGACTTATTGATGGTTGTCATGGAGACGCTTTAGACCAGGGTGTCCAACTCCAGGCCTCGAGGGCTGGTGTCCGGCAGGTTTTAGATATCACCCTGGGTCAACACACCTGAATCAAATGATTAGTTCATTACCAGGCCTCTGGAGAACTTCAAGACATGTTGAGGAGGTAATGTAGCCATTTAAATCAGCTGTGTTGGATCAAGGACACATCTAAAACCTGCAGGACACCGGCCCTTGAGGCCTGGAGTTGGACACCCCTGGTCTAGGAACTGCAAGTAAGGCAGCAGCCTGAGAGCGAAATGCTCTATTGGGGTGATATTATACTATACGATGGCCCTGATTATTCGAGACCTTGTAATTGAAGAGAGGGTTTTAAATTTGATTCTGGATTTAACATGGAGCCAATGAAGAGAAGCCAATATAGGAGAAATACAGTCTCTCTTTCTAGTCCCTGTCACCACCATACCTTTTCACTATCAAAGGTTAATATCAGGTCTTCTGTAACTTTCATTTCTTATCCAACACTCCAATGTGCAATGTACCAAATGTACTATAGTTATTTGAAGGAGTTCAGAAGTACTCTAAAAATGTGTGAAATTAAAAATACAAAAAAGCATAAAGTGCCTACACATTAGAAATCATGGACTTTATTTATGTTCCAGGCGTTTGATGAGTCTGCAGGAGGACAAAAAAACAGGGAAATGGAAATACAATGAGATATGTATGGGGATGGGGCTAACCTGTGCCTTTCCTGGACTTATCAACAACTATCACCAGTACATCATCTCCTTTGCTGAGGATGAATCTGGTAATGAATCATCTCAGAATCTCAAAGTTACTGTTTTTCTGTAGTGTTTTTAGCTAGTTTTAGCAGTTGAAATGAATCTTTTGTGTAATATTCTTTAAATATGTTATTCCTTTCAGGTGAGCTATACTTTATGTCCACTGCAATAGCAAGTGCTACATCACCTTCAGGAGTCATTTATAAAGTGATCGATCCCTCAAGGTGAGTGATATAATTACTCATTGTTTTCAGTTTGTTTTAAGTGAAATCAATATGAATTTAGGAAAACTCACTTGAATCAATGACAGGTTATTTAGAGGGAGAAACATCTTTGTAGAGAATACAGTATAAACACACTGCACACTGTTCCACTTACCATTATTTTTGTTCAGTTACCTTTGTCAGGTACAGAGAAACAGTGTTCCTGCAAACATCTGTACATATATAGATATAGATTCAGTAAGATTTAGTCACTGAAGCATTCCTGGCTACTCGACAGCTCACATGTGCATACTATCAATCTAGTAAGACCTGTGATCAAGTCTCCAAAATATTTCCCATTCATTTGTATCAGGGGATGGAAAGGTAAAAAATACAGTGAGAACATTTTCACTAATCTCAATAATGCATCTTCCTCCATTAAATCTGAAATTAATGAGGGATGGCTGAAATGCACTTTTGTTTTTTGTTTTTTATTTGGTGTTACTCTTCTTACAGATGTGGAGAGAGACAGAAACTCTGCTCTTGGCAGAGCTGAATATGTGCTCTTTGCACATATACAATAATAAGGTCTGCACAAGATCTGAAGAAGAGTCCAGCCTCTCCACCCTAACGTTAACTAACAGTAACATTAGTTAGTGACTGAGCAGCCCTGTGACTTTTCTCTGTTTCTCATATAAATCGTTTCAGTGCCTCAGCTTTAGCAGCAGGTCTCAACATCTGTCAGTTCAGTTGTAAATTTGTATTTTTTGTCATGCACTTATAGAACAAATGTAGGCAAAAATGCACTTATAGAAATCCGTGTCCAAAAATCCACTCTTGAAGACAGTCTTTTCCCCATTTGGAAATGGGGATACTGATTTTGTGACTCAAATCATCAGTTTTATATTGTTTGTTTGTTGGGGAAAGAGTTGAGATCTGTTTTACAAATGCGGGGTTGTGAAGTATAGGAATTCTCTTCTTAACTGTGTTTTGTAGTTGTAGGTAGTAAAGAACATTTTTGTTGTCTAATCACAATCTTTGAAAAAGATTACAGGCTAACATGAGCATATTAACTTGAAAGATTTGATGGAGATGTGTGATTCCTTTCCGCTCCTGTTTCTAATGTGAAGAGTTGCTCTGTTAATCTGAAAGTCTGGATTGTGTCAAACTAGAGATAGACTACAGGGTTCCATTAAAGAATTTGTAATCTGTCAAAGTGGAGGAGATCAGCTGGTTTGTGAAATAGTTTTGGCATTTAATAGAGGCAGGTAATAAAGACAAGGTCTGGAAGTTTGATGTGATTACAATGTATTTGTTCTAATTCTCTTCAAGAGTTGTGGGATTCATAATATATTGTATCTGATTAGCTAGATAGTAATGTAAAAATTAGGTGCCTCAAGATCCCCATTACATGTTTTTCTGGAAAGTGGAGAGATTTTAGCTTTTTTGTTTTTCCAGTTGAACCTTATGATGTGGCAGTCTAACAAATGAAACAATTTAGGTGTAAGTTTGAATGGAATCACTGAGAAAAAGTTATTAATTTGGAAGAATTATGCTAAATAAAGTGATTAATTAAGGTTATTAATGTTAGGTTATTATTTAATAACAGAAGTCAGTAAATAGATGGAAGAGTAGTTTTTAGTAATTGTTGCTGTGTTCATATGGGGAGGAAATTTCGCGACTGCCATAAAGCAGACCCTTCTAAAACCACAGCAGTCAATGCAATCCCGGTCTCCACAGATGTCAAATCACTACAATGTTTCCTTGGTATGGTCAATTACCTTGGCAAGTACATAGTAAACCTCAGTGACATTGATGCACCTCTGAGGAAGCTGACTCGCAAAGACACTTCATGGTGCTGGTTCCAGCAGCATCAGGAGGCCTTCAACCACCTCAAATCAAGCCTCTCCAGCCCACCAGTATTGGCATACTATAATGTCAAAGAGTCAGTTACACTGACATGCATGATGCATTGGACTAGGGACTAAGAGCTGCATGTTTGGAAAATGGCAGACCAGTAGCCTTTGCGTTGCGTGCTCTCACAGATGCAGAGACACTGTATGCTCAAATAGAAAAAGAGCTCCTAGCTATGGTATTTGCCTGTACAAAATTCAAAGACTATGCCTATGGAAAGTCCACAATCATAGCAACTGACCACCAGCCTCTTGTGACCATAATGAAAGATCCAATCCATTGTGCCTGCGTATTGATGCAACTAAGCCCAGAGCTAGAAGTATCTTTTGTCATAATTTGGCCAGCAATGTCAAAGAATATCACAGAGAAGCTGCTCGCTTGTACACTGTGCAACAGCACTAAGACACATCAGCAAAAAGAACCTCTCCAACTTCACCCCATTGCAGACCTCCCATGGTCAACAGTATCCACTGACATTTTCACTTGGCATGGAAAACATTACCGAGATCTTGTTGATTCCTATTCAGGTTGGTTTGAGATCAACCTTTTTCCACCTCCTAAACCTTAGAAATGTTCCCCATGACACAAAACTAGACCCCCCTGCTGAACGACATATACAGGTAACCCTGTGTGCAGCAAACTGTTGGAGCCCGCCTCACAGAACACTGGGCAACTCTGTGACCAACCCCACAACAAAAGGCTCACACTGAAGCTTCATTATGACAAGTTGCTGGGAACTGTGAAAGCGATGAGTAAGGAGCCACGAGCCTACATCATTCAGGTCGATGGGAGAAATTGCTGCCACATCCTCCCAGTGGCAGAGTTGCTACCACCACAGCTCCATGACTATGACCCAGAGTGCCAGGACACCAATCATTGGACAGTTCTATACTCACACCACAAATGCCAGAACCACATGCACAGTAATTTAAGACTCACAAAACTCATTCTCTCCCAGACCCAAATCCACTCTGAGTGTATGAAACAGACATCGTGCACTACGTGTGCAGGTTGCATCTGCAGACCTAACCCAAAATACCCAAAACAAAACTGATGTATAATTTTGTTTACGTCAGCATATCAAATGTCATTATGTTGAGATGCAATATCTATTGGATGTTTGCATTTCTGATGATTGGCATTATGCTGAGGTATAGGTTCATCTGACCATAAGCACTGGTAGTTTGAAACTGTGTTAATGTGTTAATTAATGTTGGACTGGTGGTAACAGACTAGCAATGGAAAGGGTTTTTTTGTTTATTTTTTGTTTTTTTACAGGAGTAATTTTGTTTTGTTAGTGGCTGATGGATAAAAGAAATGGATATAGATCATTTGGTTAAATGATCCTTGTGCGCTATTTGTCTATTATCAGCAACTGTGAGGCTTCTACACTTCCATTTATTAAATAATGAGAAGTGACACAGGGAAAACGTATTGAGCACATGGAGAAAGGGAGGTGCAAAAAAGCATGGAAACTCATGACAGCAACTAAAATCTCTGTAATTAGAAAGCAATTCTGCCACTTAGTGCAAATTAATATCAGCTGGTTCAGTCCCAGCTGATGGCCTGTAAAAAGGTGTCACACAAGAAACATCTCATGATGGGTAAATCCAATGAGCAATGAGTTGTCAAGACCTTCACAACGTTATTGTTGCAAAACATATTGATGGCACTGGTAAAAAGAATTTCAGAACTAGTGAAGTTTTCACCGAGCACTGTTGGGGCTATAATTCAGAAGTGTATTTGAGACAGAGGCGTGAAAAGAATTATCAGAAGAGTTGTCCAAGAAGAGACCATTTGACAAGATTGTCAAATACTGGAAGAATATAGTCTGGTCAGATGAGACCAAAATTTAGGTGGGAACATCATGGTGTGGGATGATTTTTTTCAGCACAATGGCACACTTCATATAGTTAAGGGAAGGATGAATGGAAAAATGTTCTTGATCAAAATCTGCTGCTATCTAATGGTGAAGATGAAACAAGGGTGGACGTTTCAGCAAGACACAGCCAAGGAAACTCTCAATTCGTTTCAGAGAAATAAAATAAAGCTGCTAGAATGGCCCAGCCAATCACCTGGCCTGTCCTACTGAAACTCTATTGAAAGAACTAACGCTCAGTGTTTATTGAAGGGGTCCACAGGGCCATGATTTAAAGACTGTTTGTGTGGAAGATTGGGGTGAAATCACATCTGAGCAAGGCATGCAACTAGTTTCTCCATACAGGAGGCCTCTTGATGCTGCCATCACCAGCAAAGGCTTTTGTATGAAGTATTAAATAATACTTCATACATGTTGTATACATGTTCAATACTTTTTCACTGTGAAAATTCTCAATTTTACATATCTTTACGTAACTTCATTAATGGGCATCTTGGGTTTGATTCTTTGCATATGTAGATTGGATGGGTTGTTACCGACATCTGCTGAGAATTTCATGTCAATAGCACCTTTAAAATATATGTATACTTAGAAAATTGATGATGTCTTCGATACTTATTTTACCCTCTGTAACTTGCATGTCAAAGTATCCTTGGGCAAGATAGTAAACCCTGAGTTGCCCCTAGTACATCTATTGGAGTGTGAGTGTATGCAAATATTGGGCAACTTGCTTAAGTACAGAAAAAAAGTGCTTGGATGAATATGTGTGTGACTGGGTGAAAGAGGTTTGTGGTAAAAAAATGCTTTGAGTGTTCACTGAGACTAGAAAAGTCTCAGTCTCAGCGTTTACCATTTACATGTGGCTGTCATAAACTGTCATAACGACTCAAGATTCAAGCCTATCACTAACCAACATTAAAGACTCAATAGTAACATTAAAAAGCATCATTACACTGCTGTATGTTCCATAAGCCTACTCTTTCTCATATTTATAACAGCATGCTAAAATATCACTGAGATCTATGAAAAGAAAAAACCCAACAGCTTCAACACAAACTCACATATTAAAAACAGACACAATACTTTTGAAACACTGGGTTGACAACTTGTTGAAGTTCAAAGACTGATCAAAGAGTAGGGGACAGAGATTTAATGATATTTATTGAGCAAAAACGGGTCATTTGTACATGTGCTTCTAACCAAAACCATTAAAAAGAAAACATACATAGTCAACATAGTCAAATACTAAAGCTGAAAGAAACTAGTGTTATACTGTATGTCACTGAAAATAGCCAACAGCTCAGCTCCTGCCCAGAAGTAACAATTTTTTTCTTAAACAGAGCCCTCTTGTGGCCAACTACATAATTTGTAGTAATAATCACTTACTGAACAGAAAGAATGTTCTTGCTCCAATCTCCTGGGCCTTACTGTTTTGAATTTGGTGTTCTCCCTGTCCGTCTGTGTGGTAGTCAGTCTAGTTCCTCTCTCACTTCAAAGACATGCATGTTAGGTTAATTTGTGACTCTAAATGAAATATTAATAACAAATAATAAAATTACTTGTCGGTGTGAGGTACATAAAGTGCTTAAGTTGTATAGAATGTAAAGCTCTTGTATCATAAATAAAAATTCAGTTCTGCTTGAATTTTTATTTCTGCAGATCTAAAGCTATTAATTATTGTATGTATGATGAGAGCTAAATCATCTGAATGATGAAGTGTCATAATCAACAGCGCTGAAGTCAACTGTAGCACTTTTTTGCTGCCAATGTCTTTAATCTCTGTAATTGTGATTCTTTATTGTTGTGGTTGTATTTATCTGATAGTCGCCACAGACACCAATGGAATTTCCAAAAGGACAATAAATGTTAAATGTTAAAGGACAGCAAAGAGAAGCAATAAAATGAACCTAACTCCTCCTTTATCACCTTGTCTGTTCTATTATATGGATCTTGAGTGTTAAAAACAGACTGTCAATGGTTAAATAAAAATAAACTCTCTATAGAGAATCTATCAATGAACTGTTATTTTTCATTGTTTTTCAGACGTGCTCCACCAAGACAGTGCCACTACGACCCTCTTCCAGTAAGAGTAAAAAGTAATCTCATCAAGTTTGTTCCTCAAGAAAGTGAGTTCACATACAAATTCTCTTCACACAAACTAAAATGATCAACCAGCTGTCTCAGTTTTTATAATATCATTTGGTCTATATTGTTTCATCATCTTCCATTAGCACTGGTTGGCATTGGCCTCCCGAATGAAAACTTTGAGCCACAATCCACTGAATCCTATCAATGGCGCCAAGAGCTAATTGATCATCTAGGTGAACTAGGAGCAAGCCTTACTACTCCTGTACCAACCACAGGTACTTCCAAACCAACCAAAAGTTCAAGGCGTAAAGGCCGGCGTAGGAAGAACAAATCCAAATTGGAAAGTGCACCTGACATCCAGAAGGGAGCAGTAAGACTGGTTGGGGATGCCAGGAGTGACCGTGGACGTGTAGAGATCTACATTAATGGGGAATGGGGTACCGTGTGTGATGACCTGTGGACCGTTGTCAATGCTGGAGTGGTTTGCCGGCAGCTGGGTTTCCAACATGCTCTGAAAGCAGCTAAGAATTCTGAGTTTGGTGAGGGAAAGGATTTGCGGATTCTTCTTGATGATGTTCAGTGTGTAGGCACTGAATCCAGCCTTTTAGATTGCAAACATGCTGGTGTGGGGGCACATAACTGTGCCCACTATGAAGATGCTGGTGTGATCTGTGGCAACTCATCATATATTGTAGAAGTCTAAAATCTACAATTTTTAACTAGTATTACGTCAAGAGCAATTCCGAAAGAGTAAATCTCCTGTTTAAAAAACCATAAAAAAAAAAAATCACAACAATTTAACACAACACAGACAGCTAATTTAAGTCTGGTCTTGGTGAGAATGTAGTTATTCTCATGAATGATATGATATGATATAACATCTTTGAGCCATTATTTCCCACAGCAACAAGAAATGAACGGTAATGCAATTTAAGACTACTGTTTTGTTATTTGTAGTCCAATACAATGAACGTGATAACTACTTAAGAGTATTTTAAATAAAGCTCACAAGCAAATGCATACATTTCAAAAATCTAAGGCAGGATAGTGTGCATACTGAGACAAACTAACAGTTATAATTTAATAAAATAATACAAACAGTCCTTTGTTCAAAATAATGGAGCTTACTTATAGTATCAGTCAGAGTGCATTAAGATATAGTGTAACAATTTAATTACACACAATTTTTTTCCTTCAGTACTTTTCATTGATAAGTGAATACTTTGGATTTTATTATTGGGTCATAAAAGTTTGACTTTACAGTGTAATATTAAAATGTTGACTGTATGTTTTGTGTCTCAATTTTTTGTGGTAAGAAAAAACAATGAGTCCCTACTTATATGTTTTTCAAAGGTGAACCGAATAAAAGCCTTAGAGCAAAGAGGCATACCTGAAACTATTTTACATGTGGAATCTGATGCAATATTTATAGATGAATATCTCAAAGACTATCAAAGATAAAAGCCTGACATTATCACTGGTCTTTACATAAATTAACTTGCTTTAGCTTTTCTTCCATTCTGGAAATCTACAAAGTCATTTTTAGAGATGGCATAGATTTTTCTGAAGTTCTGGTTCCATTAATGGGAACCTTAGGAAAAGACATTTAATGCGTTTCTATATTTAAGGTATTAAAGCTCCAGAAGCCCTGCGCTGAAAGAACAAGCTACATCTGCTTATTTTGTGCAGAATATTGTGATAACATTACCTTACATTAAGCAGCAGCTGCCCCCGTTAAACGGTGACTATTGTGAAGATAATATTGATACGTTTATGCAATTGCACGAGCTGGGGATGGACACCTTCTTTTTTGAGGTCTTTAATCTTGCCAAATTGCATGATGCACTGACAGACCGAGATGACCACTCGGTGAAAATGACGAATCTGCGGATCCAACATCACATATGAAACTCTGCACTCAAGTTCCCTTGCCTGTGTGTGAGTTTCAACTTACAAGTACGAATTCTGAGCAGATTTTTCTTCCTTTCAGCTGATTGGTCATTGTCATGTCAATCACAAATTTAACAATCCAATCAGAGAACAGATGGTTTTGGCGCTTGCTGAGCTCAAGGTCCTGGAGCGGTAATACATTTTGAAGATGGAGGACGACAGCAGCGCTCTCTCTCTCTCACTATATATATATATATATATATATATATATATGAAGATCGGGAGATTATTTCATTACGCTGCATTACTGACATCTGCATTCGGGTTCTCTCTGTTTACGTAGCTCTGTTAGCTCGGTAATTTACAAATAGGCTGTTGACAGAGTAACGTTAAAGTTTGGTTTAAAAGGTTAAAAACAATGCTTCTGTAGTTGTGTCGAATTGTATGCACTTGTGGGAGTTATATGGTTCCTTTAAGTTACTCTGTCTTTTGCAGACAGCAAGATGTAGACTATAGGCTAGTTAACCTTAGCATAGCTTCCCGTCACTCATTAATTTAGCTGAAACCCCCCACATGGATTTGGGCAACCAAATAGAAAAGAGTGTTGCTGCTGCTGAGCCATCTCTTGGTCCTCCACCAGCCAAAAAACTTGCTCAAGTTCTGTGTAGAAGCATTTTACAGTCAGTGCTGCAGATAAAACCAAAGTGATATGTAATGTGTGCAAAAGTCAAATCAGCAGAGGCAGGTATATCAAACATCTGTCAACATCTGCAATGCATAATCACATGCACTTAAAGCATCCTCTCCTGTTACTGTCTGCCAACTTCCCCCACAAGCACCAATTCATCATCACAACCATGTTC
>VUQG01026628.1:121049-140598 GCA_015106755.1 Etia nguti | reverse complement strand
TTTAAAGACACAAAACAAAACTCAGGTGTTGGTCAGTAAACTGAAAACTAAGTAAAAAATGGATCTCTCTCTCTCTCTCTCTCTCTCTCTCTCTCTCTCTCACACACACACACACCCACACACACACACACACACACACAGACATAGAAGGCTATAAACAGGTTGTCTGCATAGTATCATAGACAAGGCTTTGCTGTGATGCACCGGAGGAGCCGCAGTCTCCTGCTCTCTTAGCTCTGTGTAAATACACTGCTCATTGTTTATATAGCGCGGTGTGGCTTCAGGTTCCAGGGACCATCACTCTGGGTCTGGGTCAGATCGCCAGAAAGACACACACACACACACACACACTTGTAGAAGTATGAGTGCACATGTGGCTGCTCACACACACACATATTCCCCCTAATGCAAACCAGACTCCCTCTCTCCCTCTCTTCTTAGAGAGAGAGAAGGAGCGGGAGCAGGGAGACCGCACAGCGTTGGAGCTCGGCCAAATGGACCAGCGGAGCTTGTTTGGAAAGCTTTCAGTCAGAAAGCCACTTTTTGGCAGGGCCCCTGTGAGTGCTGCTGAGCCCTCTGAAGCGGGCTGGAGCTGCTAAAATAAATAATGGTTAGAGCTGAGGGGGTAAGAGTGGCGTTGGAGGGTAGGGGGTACAGGGGTAGCAAGACGAAAAAGGTGGGGTGGGGGGTGGATGACGGAGAGAGAGACTAGGGTGAGGGGAGGATGGGTGTGGTTTTAAAGACCGCTCCTGTAATTATATCTGTCAGTCGACACCAAGGCACTTGGACTGCCAATTCTCATGTTTCCCCTTACTCTCTTGTTGCCACCACATAGAAAAAGAGACAAACTAGAGGGGACAGAAAGACAGAAAGATTTTTGTGTCTATCTGAATTTGTCCTGCTGCATACACATTTTTATGTGAGCATCAGCATGTGTCTGTGAACAGTCCTGCTAGCTCCCTGGGTGGTGTGTGAGCATGAGTGCATTGATGTGTGTGTGTGTGTGTTGGTGGACCTGCAGGGAAACAAACCTGGTCATTCTGGGAGAGGGAGATAAGGAGGTGTTTCACACGAGAGTATGTTGGTCTTTCAGCGGGGAGCAAAAAAGCGGCCCCTCTGTACTCTGGCTTGCAAAAAAATAGCCAAGAAAAGCTTTTCACACATTAGCTGAGTAGAGCATGAGCACAAAGTATGTCAAAGAGTGTAAAAATGGACTGAGCATTATTCATTTTTAAATGTAATGATCATGGGTAGCTAATCTGTTGATTTTTGTGGTGCTATGTATGATGTGTGATTTCTAATCTAAGCTATCTAGTAACTTTATTTTGGTTTGCAAAAGCAATTAATTGTTGCAGTTTTAAAAGTCAATTATTTACCATTTCTTTCATAGTTTTGTACGTTAACAAACTTTTACCTGGCAAGAAATGCACACTGATCACCACAAAATAGATTTCTAAAAATGTAGTAAATGTATGTAGTTAAACTGTGATTCATTCCAATACGATTACGTGAAACTACTTTTTAATGTACATGTAAGACTGAATGAGTTTGTGCATCCATTCACACTATACTGACACTATAGGAAGCATGGAAACAACAGGAAAACCTCCCATTATCTTAATGCGGGAGTGTTTAGGCAATATTCCAAGGGTTATAAACAATATTAAAATAATTGCAGTCTTATTTATTTAACAAGTGAATCCAAATAGGAGAAACTGGGGGCTATTTGTACGCTGATCCCAAGTGATTACAGCCAGTTTTGCAATTTACTGATACCTTCAGTACAAGCCAATAAGCTAATCGTGCCCTCTTTATGTGAATGTCTTGATAGTGTAACCAGTTACCATGAATAGTTTTTATGGCTGTAACAACATTTAAGTTATATAATGCTGCTGTTATAGAAAGGGTGAATGCTGAACCAGAAGGCCAGACTGTAAACCTTTATGCAGGTTTACAAAGGGCATTTTGAAATGTAGTTATCTAGTACTAGATTGTTTCCTCTTTTAAATAGGTCTGACTGACTAGCAAATTGCTTGTTTTTTAAAACCTGTCTAACTCTCCGCTTGTGAACTTTACACCGTGCGACTTCTTTTTATCAATGTGCCATGTTGTAATTAATGTCTTCACAACTGAGAGCAATGATGACAAAACTGCAAAAAGAAGATCCAAGTTGTATTGAATCATATAGAAGGTCACAGGTTATTAATAGACCTGCCTTTTCCTTAACAGACATTTTGACTTGTCATAATAGAAAAAGCACAGGTGTTACTCATAGCAGTAATGGCAGCTGTTCAACTGAAGCATCCCTGTCAGCCTTAACAGTGTGATGGTGAGCCAGCATGAGAGCTACAAGGATCCTGAAATAGAAGAAGCGAAATGTAATTCAGTGCTCTCTAACTCTGATTTATATCTGATTATCTGATGTATTTATTTAAGATGGCTTATTAATATTGCTGATAGCTACTGAGCTACTGAAATACATCTTTTCTGAAAAAAAGAAGAATTGTTATGAACGTCAATTTACATAGTAATACAAGCACGTGTGGGTTTCCCTTGTTCTTTCTTCATTTCTAATTCTCTCTCTTTCACTGCTTTGCAGTGATCTGCCTCGCTCTCTGATCTCGACCAGGATTACGTCCAAGGAGCTCACCCCTACCACACACAATTACCACACTGGGCTAAACATACCGCCCACAAGGTACAGTATCCATCAAAGGCCTTCCATACTCTCCCCAACGCTCATTCCCTGTGATGTCTTTCTCTCTCCATTATTATTACATCTCATTCACACACTCTGCCTGTCTGCCTCTTCCACTACACTCAGGTGATGTGAGATAAGAGCTTCCATTTCATGAGATAGGAAAGACAATAAAATGGCAGTGAGGCAATGCATGTTGAATTTATATACGTCGTTTCTCCAAAAAATGTGCAAAAAGTCGACAAGACAGAGTCAGATAGAGGCAGCAGACAGCCAGCAACGGTGGTCCAAACCAGCTCAGAGTGTGTGAAAGGTGTTGATTTAGCTGTAGGAAGGAGGATTAAATGGCTCATTGGTGGAGCTAGGAGGGGAGAAGGTGCGAAGCGATCGGCCCTCCCTCTCTCCTGGTTTCTCTTTCTCTCCCTCCCTCGTTCTCCCTCCCTCTGCCAGGAGAAAAGGCCATTGGGGCTGAACAAACAAATCACATGGCCATCAAACACTACTCACCACTGCTGCTCTGGGACTTCATTCAGACAGCATTTTACTGGTCTCTGCAGTGTGCTCGTACACACATCCAAAAAGGCGAACACACACGCGCATGCATGCAAACACACACACTTCTGACTCTCCCCATCAACATGACAGTGGTTTTACAAGTCCCCATAGTGTGAGGTCTCTTATTCCCCAAGTAGCACTAGAACAACATCAGCAGTAAAAGCAGAGGGAAAAGCGGAAGGAAGGACAATTCAACTACTGAACTGCTGGTGCTCAGCATTGCAGGGAGAGTTGTCAATAAAGCTCATAAAAAAGGTTGTGAAAGTTGTAACTGTGTTTTGTAATGGGAAGTTGGTGTCAACTCCCTTTAAAGTTATGGCCCATTTAAGGAGAAGTGTGCTTAAATGTGACAAGGATGCACCTTGCAGGAGATGTAAAATTGATGGGGAAAACTGAAAATGGTCGTTACTTTTGGAGCTGCAGTCGTGTTTGTCCGCGTGTGGTTTTGTAGGGTGTGTGGCATGACAACCTGCCGGTAACAGAAACCTTAGGCTGGCATTTTCTTTTTAAAAATGAAACTTTCACTTTCATGTTCGCTCCCTCGCCCCTCGGTTAGCCACTAAATGTCACTCTCCCCTCTTTAAAACAAACAAAGCCAGTTGAGTCTAGCATTAGCTGTTATTTGAAATGGCTCAGAGCCTTTAGAAGGAGCCCCTACAATCCTTTAAAAAGTGTATCATGCACAAAACACACACCAACACCCCATTAGTTTTAAAAATCAGATGGAAAATATCAGAGAAAATTTCTGACTTGACTGGATAATCACAGCCGTTGGATATTAAAGGCCTGCCATGGTATTACGGAGGGATGTGGGAGAGGCTGAGGGAGACACAGATAGTGGTGGAGCAAGAGAGCGACACAGTGGGAGAGAGAGACAGGGAGCAAAGGGCATAGACTTTGGTTTTGAGCTATGCTAAATACCATCTACCTCCAAACCACGCATGACATGGAGCTATCGCCAAAGATAAGTCTTCAGTGTCAAACTGTCATAACATAATCACAAGGCGCTTAAATGAGCTCTATTGCCATTGGTTTATGAAAATGTGTTTCAGTAACTACTGTGTTTCATCAGTTGCTTTCTGGAGCTCTGGAAAGCTTAAAGTGTGTTATTTTATAACTATTATTTTTTAAGTTGATGTGATTTTTCTATTAGCTCCTTTTTAGCTCCTGTCCACTTGAACATAGGTTTAGGGCTGCCACAGTGCACCGTAATGATGCTCTGCAACTTCTTCTCTCCAAGTGAGAATATTTGCAGTTTGCATATTCTGCTCCTAAAACATTTTTCAAAGGCTAAAAGAGCCTTTCATCACTCAAGCTTACTGTATCTCATAGAAGACAGCCAATAAAAACAAACTGTGTGGTCAGTTCTCATACTGAAATTTAATTGATTCATGAGTTCAGTGAATGCAGTAAGCAACATATTAAAACATTTTTAGACGTTATAAGTTGTGGATAGCTGCTGGGTGCCGAAGATTGGAAGAGTGAATTCAATCATTTCATAAAGTTTATAAAAATTTAAATGGTAAAGATGAATGAATTAAAAAAGAGAGATAAAAATGCAAAGGTTTTCCATGATGAAGTTAAATTAAACACTGATAAAAGCTACTTGCCATATAGTGTGTAACACACATTGATCTAACTTACATAAGCAGGCTCAAACCAAAATTTATAATGTTGCTGCAACATTGTACCATTTTCTCTTTCATCCTCGTGAATAGTGTTTTATCATATGAATAGTGACTTTGTCTTATTGGAGAAACTCATTTATTTAGAGAAATGGCCTAACTATTAGCTTGTATTTGACTGATGACAAGATATTAAGACAGTTTAAGCATAATTTCCAAGAGAGGAATATTAATGTGTTTTTTCACTTTGCAATGCCATGAATTATGCATAATTTCTGTCCAACATTATAATTGTATGGATAGTTATAGATTAATAAGTTATGCAAATGTGCCACAATAGAAATAGTGTTTACATAACCTTACATGAGCTACACAACTGTGCAGCGCACAAACATATGCATCAAAGGTCCTTTCCCATCCTTAAACAAGTAACATCATAACCCTTCCACATTAAGATTTGTAATTCATCTTGGGCTCTATATTATTTTACCTGTCTGCCCAGAAAACTGTACAACAAACAAATGTAATGAATTGGAAGTAATTACAATTGTTAATTTAATCTAGGGTCAAATTTTCTATTCATTTATCTTTCCAAACAAATATTTGGCACCGAATAATTAGTGCTGATTCTGAAAACAAAATCTAGATAGTATGAAATTAACTTCAACTAGCCTTACATTACTTGTTAAGGATAGTATTACTCAGCCTGTGAAAGCAACTGCTGCTTGTCAAGCCTGAGAAAATAACCCCGATGAACTCATAGTGATGTCATCTCGATTATCTCAGATACAAGACATTAGACCAGAGCTTGAATGAAATGGGTGTTGAAAGATGAGTTGCATTGTGGGAAGTGTAGGTTTTATTTCCGGGGCAAATTACACGAAAATTGGTGTAGAGGTGGAGAATTCAATTTTGGTAATGATATGAGTCACTTTCTTTAAAACTGCAAGATATAACATTGGCCTTGGTAAAGGAATGCTTTTGTATTTTATTTACCACTCACATTATTATACTTATTATTAATGTAGGCATCCTTCCTTATGCATAAAAACATAAAATAACATCTAGTCTATGATTAATTATTTTGTGCATGGCTAATGTGGAAAATACACGGGCAGAACTCCTATTATGGGGACAGGGAGTTCTGCCTTAATGCTACAAAAATGAATTTTGCACCGCTGTTCTCTCAGGGTTCAAGGTGTTTGTCAAATCTCTGTCTCTACTGGGACACAGTCTGACATCTGTAATGCATTTTTCTGTTCTTTTTGCATGATTAAGCAAACTTGGCATGCAGGTGCTACCCAATGGACTGCACCAGTACAATATTCCCAGAACAAATTAAAGTAGCTGTCGTATGGATCACTCTCTCGCTCTCCCCTTCTCTCGCTCTCTCTCAAACACACACAAACACATGGACACGTGGACTCAAAGACACGCATGCATGCACGCACGCACGCACGCACGCACACAGACACACACACACTTGCACGCATACACACACACACAGACGAGCACACACACACACACACAGAAGAAAACAAAACCAACTCCAAAACAAGCACAGCCGATCTCAAATCACAGGAGAATGGCAGATATCAAACAACTGAGATTCATGAAACAGCTAATCTCTCAAACTTGAATGGTTGAGTCTAGAGAGAGCCTTAGTTTCACAGAATAATGTCTGCTGTGATGTTGGTACATCTGTGCCATGGGCCCACTTACTACAGTAACAGCAAAACTAAGGCGGTGCAGCAAATCCTCTACCCAAATCCACTGCCTCCTGCTCTAAGAGTAATGATCAAGGGGCCTCAAGTGACATCACTAATGCGCTAACTAGTTTCAGTCCTCGGCAGTCTCATCACTTATTCAGATGGACCCAGAGAGAGAGAAAGAGACAGATATAGAGAGAAGGAGAGAGAGGTGACAAGCACTTCACACTCTCAATTACGCAGTGGAGCTCATCACTTGGCAATCTGTCCCAATCGCTTTAATTGGCTTGTAATATTGCCTCTGATCTTGTCGCCCAATTAACAGGCCTGTCTGGCAGTAAGACTGGGAAGCCAGCGAGCATGCGATGCCTGCGGATCTGTGCCATATGGAACAGAACCACTGATTGGCCACTGATAAGGCATTGCTTCGCCCCTCTCACACCAAGCCATTGTTTGACAGGGGTGGGTGTATATGCCTGTGTGCGAGGGGGTAAATTATGGCAGTAATTTAATACGGATAAGGATGATTCCTTTGTGACGAGGGCACTTGCCACAAGCATTATTTGTAAGTTGAGCTAAGGGGACAGATTATTATTACAAACAGTCACTCATACGTTATATAAACTTATTTAGCTTGATGGTTTTAAAACTTTTGAAGAACACCACATTTAAAGATGCACTTTTAAAGCTTGATCAGTGGTGACACGAAAAGATCGACAACAGGTTTCTCCACCCTTTGCTCTTATGAGCACAATTTTTGTCTTTTTGTCTGCTAAACATCATATTCTCAGTGATAGCTTAAAGTCCTTTGCTTTGAACTAATTTTCTGCAAAGATATGAATATTTCAACGGACTATATTTTCTTTTTAATATATAAGCACATTACATATGCAGACTTCTTTAAATTGACAAATTTAACTAAAAGAACTGTTAGAGGGGAAGAACAAGTAATTGTTAAACTTCATAGGTAATATATTTTTATAGTTGCTAAATAGTCTAATTATGTCTAGGTTGCATCTATGAATTATATAATTATTACCTGCTTAAAAAAAAAAAGTCTGGAAAATAGAATAGTGACTCATCAGGTAACGATTAGTAAAAAAAAAAAAAAAGCCTGAGCCTATAGCGGTGTCACTTGATTCAGGCTTAACCACAAAACTTTTTCAGAAAGGAAAGTTTTAAGCCTCATCTTAAAAATAGATCATTTTTTTTCTTAAAAATCTGTCTCCCAAATCTAATCTGGGAGCTGGTTCCAGAAGTGATTAAATTACATTAATTCAATTTAATTGAATATATTTTAAAAATAAGGAACTAATCAGGAACTACTTGATAAGTGATGAATGTTAACAAGTCCCTTTTAGATGATTTCAAAGTTCCATAAATAAGAAGAAAACTCATTTAAACTCTGACCCCTTTCTTGTTGAGAATCTCAAATAATCGAGTAGAGAGAGATTGAGAGGGTCAGAGGTTCAGATGATAAAAGTGAGTTAACTAGCAAGTTAGTTAAGAAATCATTCGCCCTGTCATTGCTCATGTTCACTCAGGTTAGCATTAAATGCCTTACAGTGATGTATTCCTGTGGCTAAAACCATTTTTCATTCAGAGATATAAAGTGGTAGCAGCAGAATGCAATCTCTCACATGGCATAATCTCTATCAGCTACATCCGTCTTACCCTAAGGACTTGGTGACATAATATTCTGCAAAGATCATGCAAGTTAAATCACTGTGGTGCCTTTGATTTCACAGTCCAAGGTGTTTAACTTTCAACTACACTGCCAGCTTAGCAGAGCACAAGCTACAGAGGCTTGGCCCTGGCCAGTGCCCCAGTGCCAGGGTAGTATCCCTGAACACTGAGCACTTGGCAAGAAACACACTTGACAACAGGACATGGCATGAAACCCAGCCTGGTCTTGCAAAGCTTCACATAAGAAAAGGACACAGGAGAGAAAGGGGAGGAGAGAAAAAGAAGCAAGAGAGGAAAGATGAGATTCAAGGGGGGGGGAATCTATGGAAGTGATAAAAAGGAAAGAAAGACAAATCAGACGAGGAAAAAAGAGACAAGGAGGGAGAAGATGAGCCTGCATGGCCTTGTCTCTGTGTCCATTGCTGCTATTTTCCCATTAACGGGGCCCCACATCTGTTTCTCTCATTCCAGCCACACTTTAAGGTCCCTGAAGGTGCAGTTAAATTAGAGCCAGCACGAGTTTATAAATGTAAAATCCTCCAATAATCTGGAGCTGACATGACCCCTAATCTTCTTGCTCTAGTCAGCAGGATGAAGGGTACTAACTAAGGCTCTGACAGCACCAACATGTGTTTTAGTCACAATACTTTAAAGAGGAATATCCAGACACGAGGGGTTTTATGGGGGAACAAGTTCTTATTTGTGCACCTTTAGCATGGTTGAGACATGCGAATGGTTGGGTCAGGTATTTATTTGTGGTGTTTCATTGCTGTTAAATAGTGTAAAGCAATAATTTGTCTCCAGGTTACGCTAAGAACAGCATTTTATTTTGTTTTTTTTATGTTCCTCGCTGCTTTTTTTTGCAATATATAAATCAATTGTGGATGATAAAATCTTTCAAGATCATGGCTAAACCCGGTGGGGATAGAAACAGCGTATTAAGGACAGATAGAATAAAAAAGACAGAAAACCCACATCTTTCAGTTCCAAAGGAGGGGGTTTCACTAAACTAGCCTGTCTAATGCAATTAATCTAATTGGATCCAGCGTAAAGTGACAAATTACTACCTTTCACTCTAGGGAGTAAGAGGGAAGCTCTGGAGAAGGATGTAGGCAAGCATACCTTTGTAGTTAATGTTATATCTTCTAATTCCATCTTGAACCTTATGTCAACCTAAATTGCTGAGAAAAAACAACTGCCCATCAGATTGAAACAATTTGTCTTTATTCATTATGACGTGTTCAAACATCTGTTAATTTTGGTATCGACTTGGTGTTGAGCAACAAATAAGAGCGGAGGCTCTATCTGACATCTAATATTTTTGCATGAAATTTGTGTTTTGAGGAAAATCAATTGATACAATAAATGATTCTTGGGAAAGGCTAAATATCAAGCATTAGTTGTATTTGATTTGTATTCACTGACTGATCATTAAATAAATTCATTTTGCCTCACTGAACCTTGCAGTCGCAGTATCGATATCAGAAGGTCTGCCCTATTTGCCTGGATCTGCATGCATTTACACTTGACATTTGAGTTTTTGATTTAATCTGAGAACATATGCACATGAACTCTGCATATTTCACTGAAATTGTGTTAATGCGTGCCCTTTTCTATAACCTTGATTACTTGCTTTGGTATCAAAAAACCTTTTTGTGGACATTGATTTCTGCCTGGGGCCATACTACTGAACCTGGAGCAGCATATCTCAGCGGATATAATGAACTTAAAGAAAGCTAGCTATTACTGGCACCTCTGACATTTTGACATTATCAAATGCCTTGGTTAAAACGCACATATGGAAGAAAAATACAGGGTGATATACATATAATTTGCATTCCATTTCCATAAGTGATGAGAAGCTGAACATCATTCCTCTTGGTTTGCCGATGTTGATGTGGAGCATCAAGTAAAAGTTTTAATTGGATTTAACCTTTCCTTTGTCTAGTCCTGGTAAAGTATTTATGTAAAGTAGGGACCATGTTTTTGTTTTTTAGGAGACATTTGCTATGGGCTGTGAAATTCCACGTTTGTGCGATTCCACTTACCCATGGTAACTGTGCACCTCGACCCCAAATAATTGTTCTAAATTGTGACCTGTGAACTGCAGATCCTGTGAAAAAACAGAAAAGGCAAAATCAGAGGTGGGAACCTCTACCGTTTCTCTCCCAGGGCAGGTACTAACGTGCCCCAAATGAAAACCACAGTGATCCAAAAATGCATCTCATGCTGGTCCACTTGAATCACTCATCTTAGTTTTCCCTTCGCTGCTTTTTCTCTTTAGTCCTTTCGCTTTTTCTCTATACCTCTTTCTTCATCCTTCTCCTCTTTCTCTGTCAAAGTCCATCCCCCCCTCTGTCACCTTCACTCCAAGCTCTGTCCTCCTCCCTTTTTTTCTCTTTCTGTCTGGAGAGGAAACGGTGGCCATTAAACGTGTCTGCTGGGGTCTGGGGGTCTGGAGAACAACCGTCACATTGTGTGACCCCGCCTTGGACCCCAGACGGACTAATGAATAAGGGTAACCCCCCCACCCCCTACCTCTTTCTCCATCCTCACCCCTCCACCCACTCTCCCCTTCATGCCAGACCCCTGGTAGGTAATTCCCCCACTTCTTTCACAGGGTCCCAGACATCTCCCGCGGCCTTTGACTGAGGGCTTATCTTTTCAGAGGGAAATGTGTGTCATTTGGGGTTTAAGGAAAAAGCAAAACAAAAACACTGTCACTACTATACAGTTCAAACCCCTCCCCAAACCCTCAGCCCTGCGTTTCTTTCCCTCCACTTGCAAAACTTGCAAGGTCTGGAAGGAGGCTTAAGGAAATAGTGTGAGACATCTACAGTGTCTTCAATTATCTTAAGCAATATGTAAATAGGTGAAGAGACAGTAGTGAGATTATATAGAACTGGCAAAGTCTGATGAGGTGAACAAATGGCTTGGTGGAAAACAGGATTATTCTAACACTGAGGGACCAATATATTACTGAGATGGATTCAGAACCTGTTTGTTCTATAAAACTACTGTACAGCCAAGCAAAACACATTGGAAATAAAATAAGCTCATTGTATTAGGAATATATAGCAAACACTCCTAAAAAGTCTGTTAAAACCATTATCCATTTTCCAAAGATTACAATTGTTATTGTGTCGTTTTTAATGCTCTACATCTCATCATTTGTACACTGACAAAATCCACAGCCCTGAAAAAAGAAAATGGACTATCTTTTTGTTCTGAGACACCTACACTAGCAGCAGTCTCTTCAGTAATCACATGAATAACACAAAGCACTGGTGCTCCTCTGAAAGGCAACCATGTATCCCTAGGAGATTTAACAATGGTGACATGTGTAAGCTCAATGCATACAAAATATTGCTCCACTGCTCTATCTCTTTCTCTGTTCTCTTTCCCCTTTTCTTCTTCCTCTTCTGTCATGTTTGTTCTATGCAGCGCCTGCCCACAGCACATCTTAACATCATTTCACAATACTCAGCAATTCAGAGTCGTCTCATTATTAGTATTTCTTTAGTAGCTTTGTAGCTAAAGTACTTGCACTTACGGCTAATGTATTCTGCACACTAAGACTGACTGCTGCTATCAAAGGACTTGCCTGAACAGCAGTAATAACTGGAAAATTATTTCTGATAGCCTGAAACAATCTTCCAAATCATCACAGAACTTTATTAAAATAATATCAAATCAAATTAGCCAGCGTCCTCCTGTAATGAATTAAGTAAAGGGTTATGCCAGCATTAATCCCATCATGCTTGGAGGCATGGGGGCGGTGGGAGCGTTTAATAAACCAGTCAGCCCCTTCAAGCAGTGGGGCTAGCTTTGGATCTACCATCCACCCTGATGCCCGCACTGAAGGGGGAAACACATCAAAAGACTTCCTCACTCTTCTCTCCCCTTCCCTTCTTTCTCTTCCCCTCCAACTATCTCCATCCCTGCCTGTGTCTTTCTAAATAATCTGACGCTTTTTTTCCTCTTCCAATGCTCTATTGTGCCGGTGGCTGAGATTATTCATAAGGGGGTGAATCTTGGTGGAATCTCAGAAGGCTGGTGATAAGTGGTGGAGCCCACTGGGACATCTTGGCCTGTCCTCCCAGTGCAGTCTTTTCTTCCAAGCCGACACACAGAGAGAGGAGTGAGACTAAATCAAATAGGTCACTCTTCAGGCATGCAAAGACAGAGGTATTTTGGATATAACTGTGGCCAGATATAACTGAATAGCTCAGAAGAGAATATACCATGGCTGTTGCTAGTACTCAAGTTCTATTCGCTGCCTCAAATATCTTTTTAGGCTACAAGTCACTTTCACCCATTCACACACATGTTCATCCCTACAGTGATGGATACACTGTGGGCAATTTAGGGTTCAGTATTTTGCCCAAAGACATTTGGGTAATGGCTACATCCCCAAATGTAGCCGTTGCCGAAGAAATTAATTATAGAATTATGGAACATTTTTTGTTTGAAGATTGTCTTTTGAAAGTTGTTATCAAGTTGTTAAAGTCTGGCTTGGAGACAATGCTGAAAATTAATAGTGAGATAATCCAAAATGCTTTAAAACTGTCACTTTCTATCAGTTTTCAGTTTTCAGTTTACTCTATTGACCTTTCAAGATTATTATAGGTTTATAATAACAACTGTTCTGCCATTAAAAAAATATATATATATATATTATTTTAGGTTACAATAGAACATCAGTGGAACCAAAATTTCCATTCTTCCATCCATGCATTTTCTTATACTTATCCAAGGCTGGGTCTCAGGAGCAGCAGCCTAAGCAGAATAGCCCACACCACACATCTTTCCCAAGCCACCTCCTCCAGCTCATCTGGGGAAACACCAAGGCGTTCTGAGGCCAGCCGAGAGATTTAATCTCTCTCTAATGTGTCCTGGGTTAACTCTGGTACCTCCTCTTGGCAGAACATACCTGGAACACCTCACCCAAAAGGTGCCCAGGAGGCATCCTAATCAGTTCCCCAAACCACTTCAACTGGCTCCTTTAAGTGGAGGAGTAGCAGAGCTACTGACTGAATGACTGAACCTCTCACCCTATGAATAAAGCTGAGCTCAGACAGCCTTTGGAGAAAACGCATATTCACCAATTGTATCTGCGATCTTATTCTTTCAGTTATTACCCAGAGCTCATGACCATAGGTGAAGGTATGGGCATAGATCAACACCTAAATCAACAGCTTCGCTTTTGCGGTCATCTCTCTCTTCACCACAACAGACAAGCTAAGAAACAGTTCAGTGTGCCTCTCTGGTAGAATGCACAATCCAAAAGTGCAGAGATCTTCTTGGTACCTTGAGTACCTCTGAGCAAGTATGACTTTACAAGCCCGCTTTCAGCCTGTTGTGCAATCAAATAATTATACCAGACAAAGAATTCTTACTTTGTCAAACCTGTAAAGTGTTTAACTTTGGTCTTGACTTCTAAAAAGAAATGTTTGAAAAATCTGCCTCAGCTGTCGGCTCATTAACATACTGCTACCTTCTCTGACACGTTGTGGATGTTGATGTCTGTACGTTATAATTAATGAAAGAAATGATGGTCATATGTAATGAAAAAGCCACTGACTGTAAATACTGAAATGTCACTTTATAACTCTACTACTCTGTTTCACTACCAATACTTACGTGACACTCATAGTACCATGGTGGTTCTTTGATTAATATAGCCACTACCAGCAAAAAAAAACCAGTATGCCCTCGCTCTGGTAATTTCACCCACATTCATTCCTGAACTTACTATCTGCTCTATCTCTCTGTCTCTGAACCACTCACCCAAAACCATCACCGCTCTTTATGAAAGTTTTTGGACAGGATTCCTGGGTCCTGTTGTTGCACAGCAGCAGAGGTCTGAGGGTGGGTCACCGTGTGCCATGCAGGCGGAGGTGAGATACCATCTTCAGATGGTAGACGAGGTGAAGTTAGCTAATGTTTGTAGAGCACTGTCCTTGAGGCAGTGCAAAAGGCCCACAGACTAGCCAAATTTTTTAAGGGCTATTCAGATTCTTTGCCCGCCTGAGAATATGTCAAGACATGCCTTGATATCGCTGCATCTTGGGAATTAGTCAGTGCATAGCTTCTGTGTGCGCATGTCTTTGTGTATGCTTTGATAGGCATCATCGATAACCATAACCCTCCCCTTCCCCCCACCACAGCTCTGTTTCCATGTGTCTTCAATGTGTGAGAAAGTACGGGTGAGAGAGGGAGGGGTCACCACGCTGTTTCCCCTCAGGAGCATTTGTCCTGTGCCATCTGGCACCTCATACGCATGGGCACAGGAGCAGGAGGAGACATGTGTATGTGTGTGTTTGTGTGTGTGTGACTTGCTATCTTGATATTTTCATTACGTTAAGTGTCCTAACTTCACTTTGTACAACCGAAACTTATATTTTCCTTTATTTATACTTATTTTTTAGTCTTTCTTCCTTTATCCTTTTAACCTATGAAAAAAACAATCCAAAAAAAGCTCAAAATTTTGATGGTAAAGTTAATAATGCATAAAGAAATGAATAGATGACCCCTCCTTACATTTTTGGTTCTTTACTAAATGCCTTTACTTCTACACTGTTGCTGTTACTCCATTATTCTGTCTTCATTTCCCACTTCTTGCATGCCACCATCTTACCCCTTTCTTTTCACATTACAGCCTTTTTTCTCCTCTGCATGTGATGCATAGCAACAGCTCGGCCGGCTGATGAGGGCCAGTAAGAGATAGCACCCAACCTTGACACCCCCAGCTGCAGTCCTCACATGCATACACACACACAGAGGAGGGGAAAGGACTGGGGGCATTGCACTATGTAAAATAATCACAATGAATTTACATTCATTGTGCCATGGATTTGTTGCTATAATAAGGCTGGAGAAATCATGAATATTCACACACACTTTAAGCAATTATGATAATCTGCATTATTTCTTGCCTCACTGCTATCTGTCAGAGGAGGCGGCAGCAGAGGCGAGAAAAGTAGGTTGGGATAGTCTGCAGTTTTACACTCCTAAAATTATATTGCATTTTTCTTTTTCTGCTCATCCATTTCTCTTTTTCCCTTCTTTGTCCTCCTTGTACTGCTTCTCGGTATCTTTCCTTTTCTGTTCTTTTTGTATCCGCCTCTTCACCTCATTTTTTACTCTCTTCTTCTATGCTTGTTCTCTGCTAAAGTCCATTGTGTTGTACGAAGAGGAGGGGTAGGATCTCAGAGTGAGGATGGCCCCTGGGTGCTACAGAGCTGGCAGCAGAGTTGGTCTAATCTTCCGGGTCAGGCCTGGCGCTTTCATCTTCTCTCACTTGGAGCCCCTTGTGTTTGATGTGAACTTAGCCCAGGAATAACTGTTCCTTTCTTCTCAGCTAACCTGGCCCTGGAGTAGGGGAAAGCACTTTGTTGTTATCCTAGGAGCCAAACAATGCTGGAAGGAGTGCAGAAAACCTTAATGAAAGGCTTTTGATCCACACTGATATTAAAGCGAGAATCTTGAGAGACTGTGAGCGAGCAAAATAAAGAAAGTGCAGAAATCGCAGAAATCAAAATGCAAATTACATCAGTATGGTTAGATGGAATTTTTCTTTAATTCACATCCTTTGAAATTAATTATTTTAGATTTGCCTGCATTTGTTTCATGTTTGAGGGAAAAAGAATAAAGGTGCAAGCTATATTATTTGCTGAAGTTAAATTAGCACAAGAAGCCTTGCAGGGTTTTAATGATTAATTTTCTCAGGTCTGCAGCATGCAAACAATTTCTCTGCTTTTTGCTGTATCTGTGCCACATATGCCAAGACCCAAAGTGCTTTCTACTTTGTGTGTGTATATGCACGCACATCATTGTGGTTCACCAATGAACCTCACCACGAATGTTCCCTTGAACCCATCAAGTGACCTAAGCCCTTGACGCTGTGACCTTTCTCTCATGGGCTGCAGGCCTAGGGACTGCTAAAAGTGCTTGGGGGCTAATTTAGTGCTCTCTGTTGAGCTACTAAACATAAACAACATTTCCCTAAAACTGGATCAACAGCAGTTTCACATTTGCTACAACATCATCTTTTCACCTTCATCCTTCTTGAAAGAGTCAAAGTTAAACCTTTTCAACCTACAATTTGAAAATGAAGTTGAACCCAAAGGCCAAAAAAACAAGTCACAAACAAACCTTTCTTTTAGGAGGAAGGATATACACTTTGGTATTCGACATGCTTGCTGCCATGGTGATAGCCCAAACCTCTGTGCAACAGCAGCACATTAACCCCTCTTGACCCTCTATTCTCACCTGTGATAAAAGAGGAGGAAGAGAAGGAGGAGGTGCCCCCCTTTCCACCGCGCCGCACTTTCGAGTACCCGGGCACCAGCAGGCCCTTGAGAGCCCACAGTCATTAGGAGTGCTTTATTCTTGGAGAGGTAGGAAAAAAGAGAGAAGAGGAAAAAAGAGAGGAGGAAGAGAAGCATTGAGTCTGAAAGATAATATATGGTCAAGGCTGGAGACTTGTGGGCACTGGATGAAGAGAGGGTCGAGAAAGAAGCAATGCTTTTATTGAGAAACACCAAGCAAGCCAGCTGCTGTTGGGTTTTTGTTTGTCTTTCATTCTAAGTAAAGAAAGGTAGGGGAAAGAGCTATGGATAACTGGTCCTGGGCATTGACTTACATGCACGACCGTGGACACAGGGTATAGTTTCAAATCCTTTGTTCCTCATCCCTCTTTAGCTAGCTCGTTTTGTCTATTGAAAGTTGAAAAAAAAACCCAGTCTCTTTCCTTGGGCGCACGTAGTTTGAATGAATGTGAAGAAAAGATGAGACTATAAGGTATGCGTGTATGATTTGATAATTATTTTTGCTGTCTTTGCATTCATACAATCGTCTAACACGCACATAAGAGGGTAGCGTGCAGCGGCACTCTTCTGACAAAAAGGACTGGCTCCCTTCCATTGACTAACGGCATTGGGGGGCTAACCTTAACTTTCACTGAGAGCTAATCCCTCTGATAATCAATAATGAAGACTAGCTTTCATCTCAGCTGGGGTCTTGATAAAGTTGAGAGGCAATGAATGATTGAATAGTGGGAATGTGTTCGATGAGGCCCTGAGAAGTAATTGAGGAAAAATTAAATAAATAAATGCTGCTCCCCAAAAATAACTGGGTAAAGCTTATGCACATCTGATGATATGATGAAAATAAATGAATAATGCATTGGCTATCAATGAGGGAGCAGAAGACGCATTGCTTCAGGCCATGGTTAAGCCTCTATTCATAAAGTGGAGACAGACACAAAGGCCCAAGGACTGTGGGAGTCCACCATCGGGGAGGGAGGAATGAGGACACACATTTTAAAAGCAAAAGTGTTTTTTCCTCCATGCGATGTTTCTTATTCTGTCATATTTCTTTTAATTAGATGTATTGCAAAGATTATTTGTTTATGTTTGGATTAGCTTTAAGAAACCAGGATGTGGGAGTGAAGCCTCAGGATTATGGAGGCAAACACATGTTCAGGGCACCCCTTCATTGTCGTTCTCATCCCTTATCTGCAATTTCCAAATGCTCCTTTCACCTTGGCTGGATATTTTAATCGTCTTGTCCTTTGAAACAAGCATTTATGAAAGTATATCTTTAATATATACCGCTGTATTTTGCTGTTTTTTTTGTGTTTTTTTTTACATATAAATTGCTATTAAGTTTAGTATATCAGCTGACAGGATAGCTGCTCACCCAGTGCAGTACAAATTCCTTAAAACGCACAAACACACATAAAATGCTGCACACAAAGAAGGACAAGTTGAAAGCATCACAGATTATTAAGGAGGGAGAGAGGAATAACACTGTGCTTGAAACATGCAGAGAAAGAAGAATAGGAGGCTCTGTTCTTTTTTTTTCCTTTCTAGAAGCATTTGAGCTGTCTGCAAATAAAGATGTCTGGGCCTGGTGGTTATTGATTGAGCATTTGGGGAACAAAGAGTTAATCCTCACGAAAGCCCATGGTGTGTGTTCTTATTAAAGTTCAAAATGGCTTTTTGTCTGTGTTTCTCTCACTTCCTTCTTTTTTGTCATATTTAACCCTGAAGGTGGAGTACACAGTTTAGCAGACTGTATCACCCAAGGTTGATTTGCAGAGGAAGGGAGTAGTAAAGTACAAGCAACTTGTTACCACACTTTTATTTTACTGACACCTTTTATTTATTCTTATCCTCTGCATTTTATAACAAACGTTTCTACGTTCTACTTGTTACATTTTTAAAACAGGTTTGTTACAAACCACGATTTGAACCTAAATAGACGGAATAATAGCATAAGAGACAAGCCTATTGGTATAACCATCATCAGTGCAGGAAGAATTATATAATTTAAAATGATGGATAAAATGCATAAATTATAGCACTATACTCAGTAGGCAGCTTGAACTGTGATTTTAGTACCGATGCCCATACCTTAACAAGCCTTAACAAATTTTAAGTGGAAGGTCATTTTAAATGCAATGTTTCCAACAGTTCAACAAATATCAGCAGCCAGACAAATAGCACAAATATCTGTTCAGTTAGACACACTATGTTTCTGCTAGCTAAAGGTACAGCTGCTGTATTTCTCTGGGGGAGAAAGGGAGTGGGAGTGATTCCTTCACTCAGAGATGGAAAAAGATGTAAGAAAGACACGACAGCAGAGGAAGAAAAATATTTTTTAGAGGTAAAGACTCCTCGGTGGCATTTGATTAACTGTAAAGTTAAAGCTTACATATTCACATACTAACTGCGTGTTATTCAAAGGTACTAGGCAGTTTACTGCAGGCTACACTGATTAGTTTGCAGTACTATGGTGGAGTTCAGAGTTATGCACTAAGCTGGACTAGAGGAGAGCATTTGTAGTAGTCAATATTAGCTTAAATCAAGGGTAACAGGTCAGCTGATCAGAGTCTGTACACAAAATCTACTAGAGCTCACAAGAAAAATCATTGTGACTTTTTCTAAGTGATTCTTCTCCTCATGTTGCATCACTACAACCTAACACAGGGTTCCCATGTCTGCCTAATCCCACTTTAACCTATGCATATGACTATGCAAATTTCTCTGTTTCAGTGTTGAAACTCTTCAGAGCTTTATTCACTTTTACTTGAATAAAAAGATTGAATCTGTACTTTTACCAGAGTATTTTCAGCACAAATATCTGTATTTACAGTAATCTTTTGATAATTATGTTTTTACTGTTTAAGGTGCAGCTTTTTGGTACTGTGAGCACATGAAGTCCAGAAAAGTCAAAACTAAAAAAAAAAAAAAAAACAAAATAATTAT